>BRDA01082724.1:0-13524 GCA_036984385.1 Crenuchus spilurus | reverse complement strand
ACGATTAATAAAATATTAATAAATATTTTTAAGTAATGTATTCATATTTGTTAATTTTATTATATAATATATATATGTTTATATTACAGACCCCCACACACACACACACACACACACATATGCCTACAACCTACACACACACACACACACACACAGAGACACACACTTCTAAGGTTTCCATTCAATTAATCTCAAGAACTGTTATTGTCATCATATACTGTATCGCCTCTTCAAAACTTAGGTAATGTTCATCAAATGTAATGTTTATACTGAATGATTTATCAGTTGTGTTTTTATTGATTTTCATCAGTTGTGATGGTGTTTGTTATTTGTTATTCGTTTTTTGACAACTGAAATAAATGAAAAATAAAATAATGAAACTTGAATGAATGCTTTTGTGTTGTTGCTTCAAAAGCACTTGGTCTTACTTAAAGATTTTGCTAGGCAAATGTAAGGCACTGTTTCATTGTTCACCTGTTGATCGAGTAGGCCTAGGGGTTTTGATGTGACGCTAAGAAAAAAAAAAGTTTTTACTTTTACTTTTAATACTTAAGTATTTTTGAAGGCAGATACTTTTGTACTTCTACTCAAGTAAAAAATTGAGGTGAATACTTTTACTTTTACTTAAGTAAAATTCAATGCAAGGTAACTGTACTTTTACTCAAGTACATAATTGGTGTACTTCGTCCACCACTGATATTTAATCACCATATCTTTATTAGTATTAACGTTATTCACGAACAAACAGGACACTCTGTAGTTTGGGAAAGAATCACTTAGCATAATATGATATTACTCAATATTACTTTAGTAACAATACAACGGACCAATTCATATTTACACAGTGCTGCATTATTCCATAACAAATGTTGCTAGGTTGGACAAGCTTTAGCAAACACAACAAAAATCACATTTAACTTAAACTCACAAAAAGCATCTATATAGTCTACAATATTCAATACACATGAATTTGTGCAAAAGTTTACATTGCACAAATCTAAAAAATGTGTAATGAAGCTAAAATTAGCATTAGCATGGTATTTAATTCTTTGCTGCAACTTTGGCTAGTTTGTCCGACCTAGCTGCAGCTGCTGAAAAAATACATTATGGGGTAAAATAAGGATTAGTCAGGTGAATCGTTACTTTAAGTACTGCAGTAATGTATCATGATGGCTCTAGTTTCCACCAGTTTTGAGGGGCCTAGTGTGACTTCACTTATTTTGTCCAAACTGAGCTACAATGTCTCATTAGGTTGAATGAAGGCTATGAAATTAGGCTAAGAGCAGATCCAGGTCTCTATGAAAACGCTCATACATTCGAGCACAGCTGCAGAAGGACATCATATGTTTGTCAGGTTTAGTCAACAGTATGACATTTATGAGCGTGTTCATCCACACACCCTATAAAACCCAGCAAAAACTACTTGACAAAGGAAAAACAGCATCCAGCATGTATGTGAGTAAGGGAATTTGTGGAGGAAAGTCCATGAGTTCAGAGCAAAACCCTTGGCAGATGTTAGTCAACCCCCCTCCAAGTGTTGTCCCCACCCCAGCTGAAAGCCACTCAGAGTTTCCAGCCTTGTGGCAGAAGCTTAAACGTTTCCTTGAGATTGCTAGAACACCGTTTTCATGATGCTGCCTAATTCATCTGGGCTTGAGAAACTCACTTTGCTGTGGAGCAGAACGGCAATGGGCAGAGATAAAGTCATAACATTAGTAAACACATTTTAATTTTTTTAATATCTAGGAATATGCCACTCTGTTTCTCAACTAGGTATTAGACTTGAACAATTGCTAATACAATATGCTAGTTGGCGATGTTTGTGTAACTACCTAGCATTTTATTATTAGCTAGCATATTATTATTATTATTATTATTATTATAACACTTGTAACAACCAACCAATCACATGAAGTACTACATCAATGACTCAGCAATACCTGAGCAACCACCTGACATGCCATAGCAACGCCATAGCAACTACAACAACCAAACAACCATTTAACAACAGCCTCACTTCAACTTAGCAACAGCCTCACTTCAACTTAGCAACAGCCTAGCAACAACTTAGCACACACTTAGTAACATCCTCGTTACCACTTAGCAACAGTGTGGCAACCACTTAGCAGCAACCCAGCAATCACATAGCAGTCACATAGCAACAACTTAGCACACTTAACAACAGCCTAGCTGCCACTTAAAAACAGCTGCACCCTTTTGACAATGTAACATCAGCCTAGTGACTGGAAGTGTTTCCTTTAGGAATTATGCCTTTCAAGTTATTATTATTATCATTATTGTTGTTGTTGTTGTTGTTAGTGGTAATAGTAGTAGTATTATTAGCAATTAGCAATAACACAAAATGCATCAGTATAAGCCTTATAGCTATATTGCTCAGCCCTACGGGTGGGTTTGCTGTTGGAGAGGTCAGTCAGTGGTCATTGATGATGACAGCAATGATTACTATTCTTTTACACACATCCTGCCCGTAAGCTGAAACATATGACATCATCGCCTACGGAACAGCCGTAGTGCATGCTCCCCAAGTTGTTTCCATCCTCATTCAAATAATGAACATGCTCAGCCAACAGAGAGAGAGTGAGAGAGCGAGAGCAAGAGGGAGAGCGAGAGTAAGTAAACTAAGTGCATACTGAAGGCAGCTAGTCATTTTTTTTTACCGCAATTAAACACTGGAAAGAAAAGCAGGGGCATTTTATGGAGGCAATAATTGCTTGTAAGGGTTTTGTGTGTTTACGTTAAAGACCATTAGCTACAAAAGATCAGTGCTCAGATATGCAAACTGCTCCCTGCACATGCATTTCAACACTCTGCTTTTAGCTTCGAGCCTCATATGGCAAGACATAGTGCAGGGCAAGTATTTCTAATTAATATCATCTCGCACAATTATAACAATGGGCTTTTTTGGCACTCTCCACAGCTGGTGTTTAAATTGGTTCCAGCATTTGTTTCGATAAGAGTTATGACAATGTGCAGAATTTCCTTTGGTCATAAAAGCAGGTCAGAAGTCATGCGTTCCATTCGGTTTCTATGCAATGTGATACATTTTCAAAAAGTGGATGAATTGACCTGTCCATGCTCCGCCCACTTTTAATCACTATTGCGAGGATGGACATTTTTTGCTTCTGCGTTTTATAAGTGGAGCTCAGAGGCTAACTTTTCTAGCAAACAACAGAACTGAATAATCACCTAAATAGCCCAGTCGTTTCTGTAAAAATACCAAAACAAACTGTCTCACAGAAGAGTGGTTTAGGATGTAATAAATGTATTTCTTCATTTCAGAACAGCGTGATTTAAAAAGCTACATTTCTAAAGAGTAACTTTAGTGCTCAGGTTTTGCTATTAATAGTGAAGTAAACTTTTAGAATAATAGTTTAGAACAATAGTAAATGTGCTAACATTAGCATGTAGCACTGCTGTTTTCACACTGCTTAGTTTTAATTAGCTACAACAACACAGTTCAGCTGGCTAACGTAGCATTTTCAACCCCAAACTTAGGGTGACCAGATGCCCTCTTTTACCCAGACATGTCCACTTTTTGAGGCTTAAAAAAACGTCCGGGCGGAATTTCAAATACGTCCGGGATTTTGTTGTACTTGAGAAGCGTTTCGTTCACAAACTAGTCTTGCCTTCCCCCTATTCCATTTGATTTGCTTGAGTGAGATGTTACACTATATTAAATGGAGACCCAACTGAAATCCAAGCTGGTTTCCTTTTAGGCTGCCACAAGCTCATCGATTGGCTCTGCAGTTTCTTGCTAACATGTGATTGGCTGTCGCTGCTGTCACTCCCTCAAATGGAGTCTGGACTGCAATTTGACCATCAGTTCGTTTTCACCTGTAAGTTATTAACGTTTTGAGTGTTTGTTCTGCCTGTGTCACGTCAGCTAGATGTACTTTAATATCAGCTGTTTCATATTAAAATTCATTAATATTTACATTTGAGTGTGTTTCTTTGTACATTATATGCCCCATCCCACCCACCCACCGCTAAGGTGTCCTCTTTTTCATCACCTCAGATCTGGTCACCCTACCAAACTCAATGCTAGCAAACTTAAACTCTAACTTCAAGCCATGACAATAAATGGGAATTTTGCCAAAGTTGTCTAAATCTTGTCCAATCATTGCTTTGAAAGAGCACATTTGTAGGCGAATGTGGTGAAGTCAACTGAATCAGTAAAACGGAAATCTACAAACTAGTGTTTAGCCACAGGACCATGTGGTTTTTATCCAGTGTATCCTTGATACAATTATTCAGTCCCTTAACTACACTTTATAACATGATGCTCAAATGCGCTTCCTGCGGTTAAACACTCACAATGTTCTTTGCAATGTTCCCTGTTTACGACTGCCAACTACAGAGACTACACTTCAGGACAAAACAAATGAAGTTTTCTGAGAATGTAGTTTTGGGAATAATCAGGTTTCACTGCTGACCTGCTTGCTATCCCCAGTCAGCTTATCAACATAAACAGGTGGATTTAGGGCCTGTTTTGTTTGCACTACAAGCCTCACCAATGAGTTAAGCCAACAATTTAGCAGTTATTACAATCTCCTCAATCATGCTTGAACACTATTTGTTAAATAAAATTTTCTTGATTTATTATTATGACATCATAATGACAGTCAGTCTAATACTTCAAAAATTCCTAGAAAACAATGAACATTTTCTTAACATTATGGAAATGTATCACTGATTATGACTCTTAATTACATATTTAATTGCATTGTTGGTTACACAGTTAATTACATTTACATTGATTTGATTGCATTCTTTGTTGGCCTTTTTCATTTGTTTTAATGTTACAAAATGACAAAACAAATATTTCAGCAAAACAGCTCAAATAAAAACCTCCTCTTCAAAAATGATGTGGCAGTTACAATGATTCAACTTTGCAGCCTTGGTAGAATTTCTCAAATTATCTCTGTAAGGTATACATGAGAGAGAATTCATATTAATTGCATAATGCTTTTCTATCACCAGTGACAACTACAACTAAGAAAAAGCTAAGATAGATGATCAACATCCATCCAACCCAGAAATCTGTACATCTAAAGTGAAGAGTAGTGGACTGAGGTAAGAAGAAAACAATCACAGAACAGCTGGTTCCTGCTGTGAAGAAAAAAATCTCTCAGATGCACAGACAAGCCTATGGCAGATGCCCAGGTAAAACACAAGCTGGGGGAAGAAAACTAAAGCTGAATGGTTCCATGCGAAAGCTTCACCATCGGACTGTAGCTGGCCTCCTGGCTGGCTCTCTGAGTTTATGCCACAACGGTGAAGTCATTTCACTCTGAACAGCAGTTTAGGCTTTACACTCCAATAGCTTTTGGGAAATATCACTTAACCTGACTCATCACTTCCTGAGGATATACACGGTAGAAAGAAAGAAGTCTGATCGTGTCACATTACTACTTTTCAAATGAGCTCAGTATCCTTGAATGAATTCCTTAAAAGTTCTCCTGGAGAGGTTGTCACCATTCATTTCAAGTTTAATTAAATATAAGAGTTCTGCCCAAAATATAGAAGACCAGCCAAGACATGTTTGGTGCTGTAAGCTTGCTTCTTTAGTTTTACACTGGAGTTAAAAGACTAATGTAGCAAGTACTGGAAGTTTATGTAAACTAGGCCTAGTGAAGTTACTTTTAGTTTAGGTCTTTCTTATTTTATCTTTAGAAACAGGTGTCGCAACCTCATTATGAGCTCATATTCTGCTAGCTTATCAACTTCATACTTAACATACAATAGTCAATGAACTGCAGTTAGCATGGTTAGACAATTCTTCCAAATGCCCGGTCATGACTACTGTTAAATGTCATGTCGACTTAACTGTTACTCTCTGCAACTCGTCCTTCACTTTCTGAGAAAGCAAAGTTTTTCATGACCAAGTTTTACAGCAGCTACAGACACTAGAGCCTCTGGACACTGGTTATAAGCTTAAAAGAGCACATAAACCCAAAAATGACACTTTTTAAGCTGTAAACACAATCCAACACAAGCTTAAGTATGTATTCTGTTAGTACAAGTCATTTGTCCAACAGAAAATGTATCTTTACTAAAAATATTTTAACTGTGAAATTACAGTTTTTAACCCCCAAAACCCTGAAAACTCAACTGAGCATAATCAGCAGCCAAACTTTAGATTCAAGACCAAATTCTCAGGGTTTTCTCTCTTTTTCATATAAATCACAGCCTAAAGATTAATGTTAGTTATACTGACTAACCCTTAGTCCACCTAAGATTACTGACAAATTATAGCTAAGGACTCAAAACTGAGTTGAGTGAACCTCAATGACAGAAAGGCAGAATTTAACCTGTAAACTTGTGAGCTAAGCTAACAAGCTGTAACATATAATAGTTGTAATTGTTAGACTGATGGTTTATCTGTTATTCATTTTTTGCTGAGAATTTTTAAAGAACAGTGTAGTTATCCTTGTTAGCATTGTGTAACATTTAGCTAGCATTTGTTTTTGTTAAGTGCTATGCTGTGTGCTAAAATTGTGTATAAAACCTCATTATCTATGCGCTTGCATAAGCTGTATGGATGAGCTAACTAGAATTATGCTAGCATGTTTCGAATGAAGTAGGTTATAAACCAAATTTAGACTTTGTTCTGTTCTCGGTGATCTAAATACATGTTCCACATATAAAAAGAGGTCTTACACTGTCATAGAAACATTGTCTGATGGACTAACATTGCCATCTGCAGATGTCATTTTAAAAATATTGCACCTTTTTCAGGTGTATCTCAGCAACGCAGACAGCGCTTTTCATTTTTCACAACTCAGACACACTCTGTGTGCTGGAACATGACAGACTGAACATGAGTGAGAGCAACAAAGTTTCCTTTTCATTTATATATATTGCTCTGTCTCAGTCCAATTGTAAGCATTTCTCCCCCTTTGATAAAAAAAAAAAACAAGGAATAAACCGCGTCCTGGTTCAATACAGAATGCAACTTTTATTTTACAAATACGGAACAATTCCTTTTTTTAATGTGATGGTTGACAACCCTAATTATGAGCTTTCTGACATTGTATGTCATACTATTATTTATAAAAATTACCATAAAATGTCACAAAGCTGAAAACAGTGTAGTAACTTGAATTTTATAAATTTTTACTTGCCAACTCAAGTTTGATTTAGGCATGTTTGAATTAGAACAATGGTCATTTCTGTGTTATGACCTTCCATTACTTGTTAGCTAGTGTCAAAGCAAAGCTACAGAAGCAAACTTAAGCCACTAAATATGAGCAAATACATTTTGGATAAATTGGGACAAATTTAATGCCCCTTTACACCTTGCATTTTGACTTTTTTCAAGAAAAGGTTTTTACACTCATTCCTTGAAAGCTGTGGTTCATTGAAAGGGGTAAGTGAGTGGAATACCTTAATTCACTCATTTGGTGTGATCCTGGACTTCCATCGACCTGCCTGCCAGCCCTAACACACAACTCAACAAGAGGAGGAAATTATCCTGTCAATCAACCGCAAGACAGAAAGAGAAAAAAATTATCCTAACAAGGGTCAGGCCCACTTTACAGACTTCTCCCCCTGCAGATTCCTCAAAAGCTCACATCATATCCCTCTCTCGCCTGTATAACGTTTTTACTGAATACCCAAGAGGGGATTACACAGCAACGGCTGGCTCCACTAACAATGTTGAGTTTTCAGGGGCCACTGTGTACCATAGAAAGAGACTGACGGGCTAGAGAAGGTCCTTTCGGCCCTTCAGTGTTTTCCTACAGAATAATAACAGTAGGTGAAAGTGAGGGAGAGAAGGATTGAGGCTGCAAGCAGATCTCCATCCGGCACAGGACTGCTCTTTCAGCACAGTGCAACACAGCCTGCCGTACCATTTCCAAAGGAAACAAAGACAGGATTTGGGTTTAATAAACGCAATAATGGCCAAGGAAGTCCCCCGTCCCGCTCGCAGCTTTCTGGACGCGCACAAATACACTGACAGAGCATGCATAAACATACTTTCTCTACACATTCATCCGTATGCACATCTAAACCTTTGAGACATAAATAACTACCACTACACTGTGAATTATAATAATGTCCCTATAGCTAAATTTTTTAAGTATTTTAATCCATCCATTATCTTCTGCATAATCCTGATGAAGGTTGCGGTAGTATTTACAGTACATCAAGAACATTCAAAATGTATTATTTATTTATTAATTAATTTAGTTAGTTTATTTAATAAAGTTAAAAACAAATTAAAATCAAGTTGTAGACTTAAAGTCATTCATTTAGAAAATGTGAGGCAACTGCTATATAACCCTACATCGTTATACTTTTTAATACTGCACTACTACTGCTAGTAGTACTCCTGTAATTATCAGTACTAATATTGCTACTGTTATTGTATGTCCATTCCTACTTTTACTACTATTACTACGTTTTTATTTCAATATTAGTATGATTGCTATATCTAGCTGAGGTCTTGAATCTGTGGGCCATGCGCCCCCAGTGGCCCATGGTGGTACTGCAAGTAGACAACTGACCAATAGTTTTAATATTATCCAATCTAATAATATTTAATTAAATATTATTGTGTCAAAACAATATTATTTGCAAAAACAAATGATTGTTAGGTGAAGTTTGTTGTTTGGTCTGGCATATAATTCCTCCGCATAACCAACATAGCTAGCCAGTTAAGCTACTATTAGTGCAAATCTCAGTGAAATGTTTCTCTTGTACGTGTTTTACCATCAAAGACATAAGGCATAAAACAAAGGAAAGATCCTGAGACTGAACGATCTATATGTGAAATAGCCACTGTATCTCTTACCGAGAAACTTGAGCATAAACCAAAATGAAGGAGGTACAGAGGTAAGCACGTAGTGCTAGGCTTCACATGCGCAAGAATAGAAAACAGGCAACTATCGCTCTGTTGTGTGCTCAGCGGTTGTGTCAAATGAAGCTTTAAATTCTCATTCTAAAAAATTAGGCATGTTGGTATTACGTTTTCTTTTATGATGTAGAATGTTTTGTGCTGGGTTGCATAAGATGCAAATTGCAAAAGTTTGGGAACCCCTGAAATAGAATTTTATGTTCTATTGTCTCCATTATTTCTAATGCTATTACCCCGCCTCGCTAAAATTACTACTATTATTTATGCTGTTACTGCCACTATTATTACTACTAAACTTTATTTCAGCCAGCACTATTTCACTATGTATATATACATCACTAACACACTTGAGGATCTCTAGATTTGGCCTATCCGAGCCTCTATCTCTTGGTCAGCTTTATCTTGCCCTCAGCAGAGTTCAGAAAATGCCTCCTCAAATCCTAGTCATGCGAAACAAAGCCTAGTCAAACCCTCCTCGCTGCTTTGAAGGAACTGGCTGCAAATCAGATATGCAGATGCCGTCTTAGTGTTTTATTAGGTTTATCAGGATTAGAGAAAAGAAAATAAATATAATAATAATAAAGAATAAATAATAATAAAAAATAAGTCCCTTTCAAAAGATCCTAAGACTTAGGACCTCAGCCTAGCAAAACTCTGACCTCTAGTATCCTGACATCAAAAATGCCTTTAGGAATTCAAACTGAGATATCATCTAATCAGATAGCTGCTGGAGACATTGCTGTGCTGTAATATCCTCTGCTTGCTGCTATGAAACTCAAACTCAAGCCATAAGGTGCAGACACACGTGGACCTACAGAGATTTTTTTACAACAGATTATTATTAGCTTTTAATCCATGCCAGCAGTGGACACATTATACTAAGTCCTAACAGCTCCTCACATCTCCACTACAGTGTGTACCAGCCTGCACACATCCATCAAACAGGTTTATGATGAAGCGTTTATTAAAGTGTTCAATATGAGAAGAAAGCAGAGTTAATATGAAACCATTATGTTTTGGGTCCTCAAATGTATTTATTTATTTATTTTAGGCTTTTGAGAGAAAAAAAATTTATATAAAAAAATATATCTTACAATTACAACAACTACATCTATTGTACCTAAAGCTAAAGTATCTGTACTGATGGGCATCATAACATGCTGATATTAAGAGAAAATGCTGGATGGGATATCGGGGCTAATCTAATTCAATGTGATTTAGATGATATTAAGTAAACAATTACTTTTACAATTAATCTTTCAAATGTCAATGTCTGGAGATGATTAAAACATCAACAGACTCACTTGTTAGGTGTCAAATAGAATTTAATAAAAAAAATCAAAGAATATTACAATATAATAATATAATATAATATAATTTACATGCTTAAACACTCTAAAGCAACATTACAGGAACCTTTGGGTGATATCTGGTTCTTTTAGGAACCGTCTGTGTTTAAAGAACCTTAGGTAGACTAGGTTCCTTCAAATACCTATATATATCAAAGAAGGGTTCTTTAGCACTAAAAAATTAAAGTTTCTTGAGTTGCTTTTAAGGGTTCCAGCAGAACGCCTCAGATCTTTTTTTGTTTTTAGAAATTACATTTTAATACTTAAAGACCGCGTCTGTACTCACTGTAATACATACAGCAACTCTTCAATTGTCAACAACATGTGGTGCCAAAGATAGTTATGGTACAGAACTGATTACCAAGATTTGATACTTGTTGAAATATACACAAAACACACACACACACACACACATATATATATATATATATATATATATATATACTTGTACATACATACATTATCCCATCCACTTCATCGCAATCAGAGTTAGTCCCCTAACCCCCCACATGGCGCAGGGCATTACACTATCCTAAGCCCAGGACAGCGTGCCAATCCACCACTGACGGCACACACACATACTAATACACACACATATACATTAAATATATATGTGTGTGTGTGTGTGTGTGTGTGTATGTATATTATAGTTTCTATACTGAGATACACACATATATACACACACATACATATTGTATATACATATAGTGTGTGTGTGTGTGTGTGTGTGTGTGTGTGTGTGTGTGTGTGTGTGTGTGTGTGTGTGTGTGTGTGTGTGTGTGTGTCTCAGTACAGAAACTTCAATATTTAGTCTCAGTACAGAAACTTCAATATTTAAACTTGATAATTAAAATGTAAACATCTTAATGTTATTTCAGTGTATTTTCTCTCTGTACGCGTGGATGTAACGTGTTTTACGTCATTTCTGCGGGACTGTAGCTGAACTGGCCTCTGACCTCACACCGGCACTCAGCCTCCGTCACCGCTGAATGAACACAGCTGCTGCGCTTTGTTTTGGTCCCATCACAACACCGCGGTTCACTCACCCATGTTGGCGAAGCTCATCACCATGTCCGCGTCGCTCAGCAGCCGCTCCTCCTCGTGCTCCATTGGCGGGAGGTGCGCGCGCGGCTCCGTTCCGTCCGCGAGCACGGCGCGGTACAGGTCCAGCATGTAGAGCGGCGCGGCCGTGCGCTTCAGCGGGGACGGCGGCCGGGGCCGGTGCGGCAGCCCTAGCAGCGCCAGGATCTCCCTCTGCACCGCGCGCCGCTCCGCCGCCGCCGCGGGAAACGCGCTGTCCGCCGCGAGCGCGCAGCAGCAGCAGCACGCGAGCAGGAGCGGCAGCGCGGAGAGCATGCTGAAGAGGAGGTGAAGTTTAGTAAAGTCCGTGTTTACAGGCTGACAGACCTGCGCGCGCGCTCCACCAACTTCAGCTGTGGCCGAGCCGTCGCCTCGCGCTGGAGTTTAAGTAGCGCGCGGAACGCCGGGGGAGGAGCACGCGCACATCCGGGAGCTTTAAACTACTGGGGAGTCAATATAGCTAGGTTAATAGGTCAGGGTATGTACACACTACACGGTCATATCAGAATATTATGACCACCTCCTTGTATTGCAGTGACACTGACGTGGTGGTGGTATGTTAGAGTGTGCTTGGCTGGTGCCAGTGGATCAGACACAGCAGAGTTGCAGGAGATTTTAAACACTGTGTCTACTCACAGTCCACTCTCTCAGACACACCTACTTTATTGGTCCACCTTGTAGATGTAAAGTCGGACACAAGAGCTCAGCACAGTTTGTTCTAAAGTACAAAAAGTAGATAAAGAGAACCCAGTTAAACAAATGAGACAAAAATATTATACTTGATCATTTATTTATTGAGGAAAATGATCCAATATGACATATTTGTGAGAGGCAAAAGTATGTGAACCTCTAGGATTAGCAGTTAATTTGGAAGTGAAATTACAGTCAGATGTTTTGATGACAATTAGGTGTGAGTGTGCACCCTGTTTTATTTTTTAAAGAACATGAATCTATCAAAGTCTCTCTTCACTAAACATGTTTGTGGAAGTGTATCATGGCACAAACAAAGGAGATTTCTGAGGAAAAAGTTGTTGATGCTCATCATGCTGGAAAATGTTATAAAGCCATCTCTAAAGAGTTTGGACTCCACCAATCCACAGTCAGACAGGTTGTGTACAAATGGAGGAAATTTAAAACCATTGTTACCTCCTCAGGAGTGGTCGACCAACAAGGATCACTCCAAGAGCAAGGCGTGTAATAGACAGCAAGGCCACAAAGGACCCCAGGGTAACTTCTAAACAACTGAAGGCCTCTCTCACATTGGCTAATGTTAATGTTCAAGAGTCCACCATCAGGAGAACACTGAACCACAATGGTGTGCATGGCAGGGTTGTAAGGAGAAAAAAGAACATTACTGCTCATCTGCAGTTTGCTAAAAATCACGTGGACAAGCCAGAAGACTATTGAAAAAATGTTTTGTGGACAGGTGAGACCAAAACAGAACTTTTTGGTTTAATTTAAAAGTGTGATGTTTGGAGAAAGGAAAACGCTGCATTCCAGCATAAGAACCTTATCTCATCTGTGAAACATGGTGGTGGTAGTATCAGGGTTTGGGCCTGTTTTGCTGCATCTGGGCCAGGACGGCTTGTCGTCATTGATGGAACAATGAATTGTGAATTATATCAGAGAATTTTAAAGAAAATGTCAGGACATCTGTCCATGAACTGAATCTCAGGAGAAGGTGGGTCATGCAACAAGACAACGACCCTAAACACACAAGTCGTTCTACCAAAGAACGTTTAAAGAACAGTTAACGGAAATGTTTTCTTGCAGTTGTTGCAAAGGGGGGTCACATCAGATACTGAAAGCAAAGGCTCACATACTTTTGCCTCTCACAAATATGTCATATTGGATCATTTTCCTCAATAAATAAATGAGCAAGTATCATATTTTTGTCTCAGTTTGGTTTCTAAACTCTAAAGGGTTCACAAACGTTCAAGCACCATTGTGAGTGATGCAAAGTGGTTATAAATCTGTAAGAAATAGTACCATAAAGAACCAGTTTCTTGTCCTACTAAACCATGTTTAAAGAAAATGTGTGAACAGTGAATTTTTCACTGTTTTTACAAACCAGTTTCCAAAAAAGTTGGGACACTAAACAAATTGTGAATAAAAATTTAATGCAATGATGTGGAGATGGCAAATGTCAATATTTTATTCCTAATAGAACATAGATGACAGATCAAAAGTTTAATCTGAGTAAATGTAACATTT
>BRDA01082721.1:0-18914 GCA_036984385.1 Crenuchus spilurus | reverse complement strand
TCCTTATTCTTTGACAAATAACTTTTTTTAAACTGTAATGCAAATAGTTACTTTCCTTGGTAACGAGTTACTTTTATTATAGAGTAATTCAGTTATTAACTAAGTTACTTTTTTTAACAAGTAGTGAGTAACTATAACTAATTAATTTTTTAAAGTAACGTTCCCAACACTGAATATGAAATATGAAAAAATGCTATAAACCGATAATCTATTTCTTTGCCTTTTATTAGATTAAATACTTATTTAGGAGAGAAAGGAGGATGGACAGCAAAAACAGATGAGAACGTTGTAAGTTAATGTTATGTAACAGAATGGTAATCTGGGAGTTTGTGGATTAAGGGGGGGGGTGTTCAGTGATTGATGTGGAGTCTGCAGGGCTGCTAGGTTCTGTTCTTAGAATTGCCCTTGCTGAAGAATATTTTCATTCACCTCTCTGTAGCTTCTGTGTATAATTTGATTCAATTAAATCAGTCGATTGGTTAAATGTAAAATTAGAGTTAAGTGGAGGCTCTGAGTAGGGTTGCCACCCGTCCCGTAAAATATGAAATCATTCCGTATTTGTAAATTAAAAGTTGCGTTCCGTATTGAACCGATACGGGATGCGTTTTGTTCCGTATTTTTATCAAAGGGGTGAAATAAGGTTGATCTGAGACAGAACGATATGTGTGAATGAAGAGGAAACCCTGCTCCTCTGTCTCTCACCCTCTCTGTCGTGTTTCAGCAGTGTGTGTGTGTGTTATGGGCAGTGTTGCCAGATCCAACTGGCAACCCAACACATTCTGTAAAACAGAGGCGATTTTACATAAACAACACAAACATTATGCTAAACACTTTTAATATAAAAATTTGAATAACTTAAATTATTTAATTAATTATTTTAAAAGCTTAAATTCTTTGAATAACAAAATCTTTTAAGCTCTGATCAAAAGAAAAGTGCATTTGGCATCTCCCATCTGAGGTCGAAGCCATTCTTTCAGTGCGCTCTCTTTTTCCCACTCTTTATTATATTTTTTTCCATATTTTCCCCACTTACTCGAGCTCATTCTTATGCTGCCTTGTCACTCTGGGCTGTGCCTGGCTGCCTGTGTTTGGGTGTGTGACTGGTCAACTTGGGCGGGAGCGATAAACAGAAAACAGGCGCTTGGAAGGGACAAACGACCTATCACTCGTCTTTTGGTTTCTTATGGGGAGCTGAGAGATAATCAAAGA
The DNA here is from genome assembly GCA_036984385.1 of Crenuchus spilurus. Lineage (NCBI taxonomy): Eukaryota > Metazoa > Chordata > Actinopteri > Characiformes > Crenuchidae > Crenuchus > Crenuchus spilurus. The sequence goes on along the minus strand of BRDA01082721.1, from coordinate 17,705 downwards.
GTTTAACTCGGAAAGAAAGACAAGCCCAATTAAGTGACGTCACATTCAAAAACAAGCCCAAAAAACCGCAACCCGTGACTCACGAGATTTGCAAGCGACTTTAGAAAAAAACAAGCCTAAAGTTGCTTATAATAAGCGGACTTGGCAACACTGGTTTTGAGTCGTTGGCAAACGAAACGGCTCTTAGAGTCGACTCTTTGAAGTGAACGACCAGAGCCAACTCGTGTCTGGGAACCAGATTCATTTCCCCCCTTTTTTCTGTTGAAGTTGCACAGGATTGGTCAGTTACACCATGTAAGGTGGGGGGGTTGTCGCTATATTAGTATTAACTATAATTGTTGTACGCACACACAAGAGAGAGAAGCTACAAAAAGACTCTCTCTGACGAAAACTCTCTGCATATGACAAAAAATTACAAGTTTAAATAAATAAATGCACATATAAATGACTGAATAAATAATTACACACAAGTAATTGTATAGACAAAAAAAAAATTATGAATACATTTTGTCATGAAAAAGGACATATGTAAATTTATAAGAGGAATCTATTTTGTACATTTCCAAGCATAAAAAATATTTGGTTCAATTTTGAAATCCAAAACAGACAACAAAAATTCACTGAAATATGGTCATCAGTATGGAAAGTGTTAGAGAATATGTGATTTTTGTACTACTGCCTGTTTTGTAAACATAATTTACTTATTTTACTTTATTATGCCCTATTCTTTTATTAATTAATGATAATTTTGCGATATTGTGAAATATATAATTCTTTTCTTTTTTTGTTCTGTTCTTTCTGTAAAATGCAAAACCCAATACATATATAATTTAGAAAGAATAATTATTTCAGTTGTTTTTACATTTCTATATTTATTTAATTTCATTCACTGTTGAATTGACATTATTTTATTATTAGCTTAAGCTAAGCAGCAAAAAAAAAAAGAAAGAAAGAAGGAGAAGAAGAAGAAGAAAAGTCTTCTGTTTTTGGAGCTGTAAGAGGAATTTTAAGTAAACCAAGCCATAAAAGCCCATCACTAGTGCGAGTCATGACCAATGAAAGCATTGTCTGCATTGCTAAGATACACCTGAAAATGGTGCGTGATTTAAAAAAATATCATCTACCAAAGGCAATTTCAGTCCGCCTTACAATGTTTCTATGACAGTGCAAGACCTTTTATTATATAGGTGCAACATTCAAGCCACACCCAACACCCAACCCGCAATTGAATTGCCCCCCCCCACACCTCCTATCACACTCCGACCCCAAACACACCCCCACCCACCCCCCACCAGGCCAGGGGTGTCCCTTATTTCAAAATCTGAAAGGTGGCAACCCTAGCTCTGAGTGATGTTTTAACACTAATAAAGTAAAATACTCCATCATAAAATACTCACAGGCTGTGGGGCTTGACCCTGAGGCTGGACAACACCCCCCTGCTGCTGCAGGACAGGAAATGCCAAAGGAAGTCCCTGACCTACAGGAAGAGCATTCTGACCAGGAGGGGCGGGCAACTGCTGAACAAGCACCAACTAAAAGAGAGAGAGAGAGAAAAAAAGTAAATTCAATTTCTGGTTAAACACACTGCAAAAATCTGTGTTAGTAGTCATAAATCAGCTTTGTTTTACTTGCCTGAGGGAGAATAACTCCACCTGCTCCAGGATTGGCTGCATTTTTGGCCCCGCCTCCATTAGCAGCCGCTCTGTTTCCTGCAGCAGCAGCAGCCTATTAACAATATATATTTATTATATATAAGATAAATCAGATTCACTAAATGTATCTCAACTATAGCCCTAAAAATCAGGTTTAATATGATTTCAAGAAATGGGTTCAAACAGAAAATCAGGGCAGACATGTTTACAGCTCAAATTGTATGTCCTTAGTTTAGAACTGGAGCTTCGAGGATAACAATATTCTAGAATGCTGTAGTCAGATGTTTCTGCAAAAATCCATCAGCAAACCCTGTCTGAAGCCACTCAAATCTCATCTAGGTCTCAATGATGTCTCACAGGGCAGTGGATGTGGTTTAGGACACACTATGACTTGGAGCTTTAAAAATGAACAAAAACTTGTGTAGCTGAATGCTACGTCCACCATCTTAGAGCTGGACGTGCTGATCTAGAATTAGGTTTAGCATGAGCATTAGAAACACAGAGGAATCAGTCTTCTAGATGCCCTGCTGCTGTCTGAAGAGTCTGTCTGTGAAGTTTTATTCACTGTTATTGTTCACAGTAAATCAGACTGAGTCCTGAACCACATCCACTTGTCTGTGACATCTTCATTAAGATCTGGAAGAAGTTTGACTTCAGAGATGGTTTGGTGGTATTTTTATAGTGCTATTTAGGTGACTACTGAGTTGTGGTGCTTGCTAGCAATGTAGTTTCAATTATAAACTCAAGAACAACAATTAGGACAAAGATGTGTTGCTGATCTCTCACATTTTAAAAAATGTCGTAAAAAAATCGTAAATATGATTTCAGTAATATAATATAATATAATATAATACAATATAATATAATATAATGTGCTACCTCAGCACTTCCTGATGAAGTTCCAACGTCTGCCTAAATGATCATACATCAGTAGATCAATTATGGTGATCATTATTACCTAAAAACAACTTTTTAATTCAAATTATATTCATGTATATATTTTTTACACATTTATTTGATGAAATGTGAATTCTCTGAAACTTATTCTAACATATAATAAACACACAAAGACACACAAAGTCCTTTATAAAATATAACTTTCAATACTAAAACTGTCTCTAAAAGCACCAAAAAAGCATTTGAGACTCACCAGAACAGCCAACGTTTTAAAAAGGATCCACCACAAACAAATCATGATGATCAGTAAACGCAGATTAAATAAATAACTTTTTAGTCACAATACTGAGCTCAACAGTATCGTGGTGTAGGTCTGTCAGTGTATGACAGTGTGAACTGATGTGAAGAGGTTCAGCTTTAAAAGACTGAAACTGACCACAACCAATTTAAAGAAACTGACCACAACAGATAAAAACAGTGTTTGGGGGATTTTAAGGAGCAGCTGGTGATGCAATGTTTCATATTTTACTGTTTAATAACACACTGGGCTAAAATGACTCAACACACATACACACATACAGATAGAGAGAGAGTGATGTCATGTTTACCTCTCAGTTCAGTGCCATTAAACCATGAAATCCCCAGTAAGGTCCTTAGATATAAGTCGACGTGTCTGGTTGTTGATTATATGTAAATAAAGCTGTACATAAAGTATACAATAATCAGTATCTGATGTGTCCACCATGATCAGAAATGACCCCCCACTGTTTCACAAGTGGTTGAATACTGTCCTTTTGGAATATGACTCCAGGGAAGCGCTGTAGATAAGATTATGGATAATGACTGCACATGAGTATAATAAAATTTTGTTGACAGCTTCCTAAGCAACAAAACACATTACAATATTTACATAAGCAGCAGAAGTGAAAGTTTACAGTGTTTGAGGCAGATGTTTTTCTATAATTATATAATGAATAACTCTACTACAGTGACAGTGTCATTATTGCCAGAGAGGTTATAAAGAAAGCAGTAATAGTGTGACTCTATGTGTAATAATAATAATAATAATAATAATACAAATGAATAGGAACAGTTATAATGTCTCACTTAATACACTATATTATTATTTTAAACCTATTTTATGATTATTTCAGCTGATTGTCACACTCATTTCTGATATACATTTTTACTGTGTATGACTTGGAGGGTGTTTGGACATTAGCTTGTCTCTGTTAAAGCCTGTGGTGGTGCTGAGGCCACAGTCTTTGGTAAATAAGAGTGAATAATCCTAATAACCTGTTTAGGTCATCACCACAGCCTGCAGCAGCCAAAGAAAACATCCTAAACAAAAAGAACCACTGTTTAACAGCACTGAATTCTATACTTTTATTTCTCTACGAGCTCCACTCAAGACATCTGTGTTTATGTATATAAAGCTTTAGTCTTCATTTATATTTATGATCATTTTACAACCTTAGCATTAAACATACGTTTAAGACTGTTATATGTAAATGAGCTGTGTTCTGATTGTCTGTCCTCATTCAAAAAGCAGGGGGGAATGGGCGGGACTAAACTGCTGTATGATGAATGGGTTGAGCTAAAGTGCTGGAAGATTAATTGACAAAGCCAAACCTCAGTAAGATTAATGGATGGTTCTAAACTGCTCTACGCTGAATGGGTGGAGCTAAACTGCTCTAAGCTGAATGGGTGGAGCTAAACTGCTCTAGGTTGAATGGGTGGAGCAAAACTGCTTTAGGCTGAACGGGTGAAGCTAAACTACTCTAGGCTGAATGGGTGGAACAAAACTGCTCTAGGCTGAATGGGTGGAGCTAAACTGCTCTAACCTGAATGGGTGGAGCTAAACTGCTCTAGGTTGAATGGGTGGTGCTAAACTGTTCTAGGCTGAATGGGTGGAACTAAACTGCTCTAGGCTGATTGGTGGAGCTAAACTGCTCTATGTTGAATGGGTGGAGATAAACTGCTCTAGGTTGAATGGGTGGAGATAAACTGCTCTAGACTGATTGGTGGAGCTAAACTGCTCTAGACTGATTGGTGGAGCTAAACTGCTCTAGGCTGATTGGTGGAGCTAAACTGCTCTAGGCTGATTGGTGGAGCTAAACTGCTCTAGGTTGAATGGGTGGAGCTAACCTGCTACAGGCTACAGTGCTGTGGAGTTTGTCGATGTGAGTAAGCTGCAGATAATTAACAGTCTGTTGGTGATGATTTGCTCACCTTCTTCTCTCAGGAGGACAAACCACCATCAGCATTACCTTCTCCATTACTGACCACAGAATGATGGGCTGTCTGAGGAGAAACGACAAATAAAGAGCAGTGACTCAGCACATACATACTGTACATGCAGTATGGACATATAAATGGTTATATCAGAATATTATGACCACCACTGGTTTGGAATGAACTTGGCCTGGGATGTCATAGATGCTATGTGAGAGGGTTTGCTCTACATATAAATAAGCAAGCCCACTAGTCAGTTGTAGCAGTGTGCAAAATGATTATCATGGGCAAAGGACTGACTGATGCCTAAAAGGGCATGAAAATATGGTACAGGGTGAAGGATGGTAGCATCTTGGAAACCACTAACGATGTTCTAGAGCTGTCGTAGTGAAGGTGTACTGAGAATGAACAATGAACAAGGTGTATTTTGAACCAAGTGTACTTGGCAATCCTAGCACATCATGTGCACCCATACATATTGACGTTATTTTTTTATGTTATTGGTACTATTGGTACACATCTACAGGATGTAGATCACCCCACATCACCACACAAGGGTTGTGCATGAGTGGTTTCATGAGCATAACAGTGACTTTGGAGTCCTTCCAAAAAAATTAAATAGTGCCCCAAGCTCAAGCTGCCAGGTGTGGCAAGCTCTAGACCCTCTGTTTTCATGTGTAATAATCCATAATATATAATAAATAAATAAATAAATATCATAAATAATTCATAAACTAACTAACCAAGTTCTCTAGTCTAAGTCTCTAATACCAGTTCATCCAGGTGCACGTTCCAGACCCGAGACCTCCTGTGCCAGCGTTATGCTGCCGTGAAGCCCAGTTCCCAGTGCTTCCAAGTATCAGGTGTAAGTCAAGATGTCCAGCAGGGTTCTAGTCCTTCCTATTGCTCTATTTTAGTGTTGTGTGGTTCTGTTGATCTGTGGTTCTCTTTGAGAGGTGATGGGTCTGCAGGTCCACCACACTGGGGCAGTAAAGACCTGCTTATGAACTAACAGTACAGTACATGATGGAGACAGAGAAGTTATAAGTATTGTCCAGATATTTCTGCACATTATTGATTATTTTAAGTCATCGTTTACCAAAAGCTGCTCTTATGACCTGTCAAACTAAAATAAGGAATCTGATCATGTCCATTATACATATACATACAGCAGAGTGAGGTCATATGTAAATTTACATTGATATATAAATAGTAGAGCATAGTACCTTTGCTGTCACCAGAGCAGAATCTTTTCTGTTACTGTCGTGGAAGCTTTAAGGTTCTATCATTAGTACATTTAGAAAATGTAACTTTTTTAGATTGTTAAATATACAAATCTGCTCCTTTCTGCTGTAAAAAAAAAAAAAGTACAACCATAAAGATATACTATGACTTTAAAGACCATGTTAAATCTTTAAGGAGGACTTTTACATTGTTTGTACATTATAATATAATAATAGACAATACCTTCATTAAACAGCAGCATTTAAGATGGCCTGTGTCTTTGACATGCCTGACCAAGCCCAGGTCAGTGTTAGTGTATGACTATCTGTGAGAAAGCTGTAATTATTCTGAAACTGTGCTTCATTTCTGCTACACAAAAGGTTCATGTGTGACCGTCATTATTCTCACATAGTTATGTAATTATATAGCGGTTACATAGAATTAAAGGGATGGTCAGAGAGTGTAGTTAGGCCTGATTAGCAAGTTGGTGACAGCGGGAACATTGGAACAAAATAACGGAAACACCTTGTGACAAAGGGCTTTGGATTCACTCAGCTCAGAGTTGATGAGTCATATTACACTGAATGTTACCACTATGTGTCACAGAGAGGAGAGGTCTGACTACCTGAATGAAAGGCTCACAGGGTTATTGCCCTCTACAGGTGTCCTGCTACACCACAACTTATAATAACCTCTCCACTGGATATGAGATGTGATATGTAACCTCTTAATTATCCACTGTACAGTTTAGGATTGAAGCTACACATCCCAAGTTTAGTGTTTTTTTTTTTATACAGAAACTACAACAAATAAATAAATACAAAATGTTTATTTGGAAAAGAACTCTTCAAGTGAACATTTGCTTTATGATTTGTAATATAAAAGCTCATGTTGACATGCTAACATGTAGAAGTTTGTTTATTTCAAGCTGCACAGCATTGAAGGAACATGATTTAGATCTTACAACTCAGATTTGTGCCACAAGAGGGTGCCCTTCAGCAGTCCAGAAACTCAGTTCTATTAGTTTGGGACTCAAACATCAATAAAGGACCGAATCTCTGAATGGAAAGATGAGATGATGGACTCAGGTCCAGCATATTGAAGAGGTATGACATACTGATATCGTTATCACATATATTATAACATTGTAAAGTATCAGTTTCGTTCGGTTCATATACCTTTGTACAGACTCTCCACCTCCCTGCAATGTGTAATTCATTTGCCAAAAAAAGACAAAACACACAATAAATACATTTAAAAATGAGTTTTCACTATTATACATTCTACGGATATTGTGATAATATCATTATGACTTCTTTTGTTCAGGATCATTGTGCAGTAAAAAATGTATATCATGACCACCCTATTGCTCACAATACAAGTGTAATGGATGCAAAAACAAAACAAAAACAAAAAAACATCACAATACTGACAGTAATGAGAAGTATGCTAAAAACTGTCTGCATGTGCAAAAGGGTAAAGGTAAGAGCTGACAAATATAAGACATGACAGGTTAAATCCTTAACAACAGCCTTAGAAATAATCTCTAAGCATTGAAAGGGCGTAACTATATCAAGAACAAGAACTTCAAGTACAGCATGTTGTGAAATCAACAGCCTTAAAGGAGCCTCTGCTCAGTTTAAATAATTCTCCGATATCAACACAGAAGGTTTGTTCAGAGTGAAAAATGTCCAGCTGTTTTATATGCCCATTTAAAACCCTTGGATTTGACCTCTTTCTAAAACAAAATTTGACCTTTTATTGTGAGCTCATTAATAAGTTTATGAACTTTACTATGTGTGGCTGTTTACAGCTGTGGAGCACTCACAGTGAAAAAATGTTGGGTAATGAATAGTGAATGGAGAGCTGAGGAAAAAATGGAGAGGAGAAATAAGATAATTATGATGATTTGTATAGAAAAGTACTGTCAGAGAGGAGGTCAGTGAAGAGAAATGCTGTTATAAATTGAATGCTTTATCCAACTTTTTGCCTCGTCCCCATTTGTTGTACAGAAATAAAATCTGTAATGGCAGCAACTCTACTCTGATTGGCTGGTTTATGTTTATATTAATTTTACTTTATTCAATGTTTTATGTTTATTCATTTGTTTTTCTGTTATTTTTTCATATTTTTTTATTCAGATACTGTGTTAGTGCTAGAAAACAGGTGGGAAATGAGAGAAGAGCTGCACAGTATAAAAGAGAGGTGTCCTGAGAAAGGAGATGAGTGAAGAGAAACATGAAGAAAGCTGAGGAAAAACAGAGAGCTGAGAAAAGAGCTGCATGGAATTGAAGATAAGTGTCTGAGAGAGGAGATTAGTGAAATGAAAGGAGAGCTGAGGAAAAACAGAGACAGGAGAGAGAAGAGATGCATGGCATGGAAAAGCCCGAGAGATTAGGTGAGTGAAGAGAAATGAGAGCAGAGCTGAGGAAAAACATTCCTCCTTAATTACTTCAGTAGCTTCAATTGTAATGAAAGATCTGACTGAAGATGCCAGATTTGAAAGCAAGTTTTACAATGAATTGACCATTTTAATTATGAAATTTTATTTGAAATGTGTAGCTGCTAACTACGATGACACTTACCTAGAACCCTAGAGAAAGTTATAAATACTGACTGGACTCTTTGAGACTGCTTAATATTATTCAGTTTTCTTAGCAGAAGAACCTGGAGGTGTTACCAGATGCTGAGGAAGAGAAGCATGGTTGAGAAAAAAGTTGAAATATTGAAGACTTTATCTACTTTTGCAGAAGTTCAGGGAAAGATCTCTGTCTGGAGGTACAGAGAATAAAAACTCAGGCTTTGTTTAGTCTGGAAGCAAATCTTTGAAAAGGTCAAAGTGCTTCTACACCATTTACAGAAAGAGTCTAGAACATATTCACTTTAGATAGATTAGAGTGTATAAATTATTTTTTTTACATGCAGCATTACATTATTATTAATGAACAAAATGTAAAAATACTGAGATATAAATATCTAAATGACTGACTTTATCATCTGGACCTGCCGTCATTTATTTTCTACAGAGAGCCCTCTCCTCAAATCTCCATCAGGTCACTGGGATCCTAAAATTGACCCAATGACCTGTCCAGACCCGTGAACTAGTAATTGTATTTATACATTAAAGAACTTCCTGTAATCATAATTTATTGTTTATTTATATTTACACTGCCAGGATAAAATGTACAGCCTGAGTAAAATTAGACAGGAAAAGTGCTCACTGACTGGAAAGGACTCAGGTGAGGTTTTCTTTTTCTCATAGGTGAGAGAACCATACATAAAAATAGTTGTTGCAGGTGGAACCACAAAAAAAAAAAAAAAAAAAAAAAAAAAAAAAAAAAAATCACTTGACACCAGCAGTATATCAGATAGCAGGGATACTCTAGGGATCCTATCATAGAGAATGGTTCAGTTTTCAGGAAACAGGACTGGCCACAGAATGAGCTTTAATGGTTCATATCTGTAATTTGAGATGCTTTTGGCCTCACCATTCATTTAATCACACTTTGATTTAATTCAGGATTAATTACTTACATTCTTCTGTTTACTTGTAAACAAACTTCAGTCCATTCATAATCGTTGCTCAAACACAGGTGGTCATTTTTAATCATGTACAATGTTAACTTATTCCATATTTGAATAAAAAACAGTAGATATTTACTCACTTACTTATTATAGACTTGGTTTTATTTCGTGTTGTAAACGTATCCTCCTCCTCACTTCTAAGCAGATAAATATAGAAAAGAGAACTCAGAACAAAGGACTATTTGTTTAGTCTAAAATGTGTTGATTGTACTGTAATCTGATCTTCTGCCACTCAGACTTTCTCTTTCTTTTACTGTGTTTTAACATGCCTTTAAAACCCCCAAAATCTTTAGAATAATTTACAAATGACAAAGTTGGGACCCTTTCTGAAAATGCCATTCTAAGCTGGAGTGTCAAACTTTTCAGTTTGTTTTTGGGAAAAATGGACAGATTCTATGTGATCAGATTCTGTGTAGAAAAACATCCAGAGTGTTTCCAACCAAGAGTTGGGGTGCATCAATGCCCACAACATGGGTGATCTGCATATATGTGAAGGATCCATTGGTACAGAGGCTTATGATGGTATTTTGAGGAGACGTCCTGCTTTCTTTTTCCAGGACCTCAGCAGGACAATGCCAGTCCTCATTCTGTATGAGTTTCAACAGTGAGTCGTTGTAAACATAGAATGTGTGTGGTTGACAGGCCTGTCTGCAGTCCAGATATGCCTCCTATTGAAAATGAGCATATTAGGAAGAGGCGGGCTGGTATGGTGACTTGGGGGTTATCATGCTCGTCTCTCAGCGCTGAGGTCTTGTGTTTGCATCCCTATCTGGGATGTATTTCCATGTTCTCCCCGTGTCTGTGTGGGTTTCCTCTGTGGTTCTCCACAGTCCACTAACATGGAGGTCAGGTGAATTGGGTACTCTGGGTATGAATGTGTTTGTGTGCCCAGCAATTAATTGGCACCCTGTCCTGGCTACAGTTAAATTAGTGCAATGCCCTGCCCAGCTGCTCACCGTGACCCTGACCAGGATTAAGCGGTGAAGAAGATGCATGGATTATGAAGAGGAGGACAAAGGCAACTGCAGAGTGTTGAGCAGCTCAAGCCTTGTATATTACAAAAATTGGCAAAAAATTCCACTCACAAAACTGCAACAGTTCCCAAAAGATTATAAAAGTGTAATTAAAAGAAATGAGATGTAACACAGTTGTAAACATGCATCTATCCCAACTTTTTTGAGTGTGTTGCAAGCATACATTTTTACATTTAATAAATACCATCTAATACCAGTTAGTCCTATTAAAGTTGCTGTTTCCACCTTTAAAACTCAATTAGATGTGGTGACAGTTTAGCCCAGGGATATAACAGTCAGGGATCTTCTACAGGAGTGTTGATTAATGTTCAGGGATGGGCGTGTTTACATATCAGTCATAAATACCACTCAAATCAGGACATTCACTAACCGGTTAGAACTAATACACTGCAAGCACTGTGCTGTTTCATTTCTGGATTTTTCTTTTTTGTGTGTTTTATTTGGTTCTATAATCTTAAACTGTTATGAAATAAGGAGTTTTCAGTACATTGAACTTGACCTTGAGCACTGTTAATCTAAAACACAAATTTCACAAAAACCAAAAGAATAAAAACCATCCGATTTAAAAATCCTCCTGTTTCATAACAGTCTGACTCCTCCCCCAAATTTGCTTATACCAGCCTTACATCCATCATTACAGTTTCAATTCCAGCTCCAGGTCAACACCAGCTATTAAATTTATAACACCTCCTCTCTCGGTCACTTCTCTTTCATGCCATGCACCTCTTCTTTCTCCTCACCTATTTTTACTCATATACCCTCTCATTTATTTTTACTCACCTTCTCTCTCACAAATATTCTATTCTATACAAATCATAGTTATCTTCCTCTTATTTCCTCTCTGTTTGTATCTTCAGTTGAATAACAACACAATTCACACAATCAGAATAAATTAACATAATTAGTAGTTATTCATCAGCTCACCATAAAATGTAAAACAGCTTGTTTCAGGAAGAGGCAAAATCATCATTTTAAGTTTTAAATTAAACTGTCTGACCAAAATCACAGACCTTCTGTTTAGACAGCAGAGAACAAATTAAACTGAATTGAATAAATGCAGTGTTTTGTAGACTCCTTTATTATTTGTATATGTCACAAACTTTTGCTTTATTACTGTATTAATGCCACGATAATGCATTATTATTATTATTATTATTATTATTATTATTATTATTATTATTATTATTATTATTAATAATAATAATAATAATAATAATAATAAGAAGAAGAAGAAGAAGAAGAAGAAGAAGAAGAAGAAGAAAAAGGACTACATTTTCAACATGAACTGATTTGACATTAACTAGTGGTTTATATAATTATCTAATTATAATTATGTTTATTATTACTGTCATTAGAATCCTATTGTTGGGTGTGTTCTAGCAGATCATGTTCAACTGCAAAGAGTCTAGTACACAAAGAGCACTCCTTCTATTCATTAAAGAGGCTCATTTACAGACTGGCATTGCAGTTTGTTTTGGGTCAGGGCTTCATATGTGAAACCTTTTGGGCTAGTTTCCCAGACAGGGTTTAAGCTTAGTCCTGGACTAGATATTTTTAAGGGAAAATCTCCAATCAGTATGCTCTGTAGTCTATGACTAGGCTTAATCCAAGTACAGGAAAATTGTCCATAATTGTTATTAGTGTTGAATGTTGGAGAAAACAGGACTTCAGCATTTCATGTTTGAGTGAAGGATGTTCTGCAGCCCATCCCAGGGTGTTCTCCTGTTCTAAAGAGGAGAGAAACTGTGAACATTCATTCAATGTTCAGTATTAATCCTGACTGAGTCACTGGAGCATCATCACCTCAAATTTCACAATCACATCTCAGCAGAACTGAAGATCTGAGATAGAATTAAAAAATCAGGCCGTGACAGTTCATCATTTGCACTGATTAGACAGACAGAGCATCACCCAGCTCAAAGTATAAAATAAAATATTTTATGTGTTTACAAAGAGATGGTACATAAATCACCTTTTATATTTGTTTTTTGGAAAATTTATTTGGATACTTAAAGCATCCTTTGGGGTTTTTCAGCTTCCTAAAATGGTGGAACACTTCCAGGAAGGGTGGTTCGCTGAGGAAGACATTTTCCTTGAAGAACCAGAACTGAAGCATGGAACCCAGTGATGCAGTTAGTTGTTCCTGCAAGAGTTTGTAGATGAGTAGTTACAAACTCTCCTCCTGGAAATCTTCTATCCTTTAGGTTTCACCTCCAACCTAATTGGGATTTCTGCAGGTACCTAAAATGTATTTTTAAGATCTTTGAGCAATAGTAGCCTAATTATATATTTTATTAAATTATATGATGTATATTATCTTTGTCCCAAACATTTTGGACACTGATGTTCTAGGAAAGGTTTTAAACATAGTAAGTTTGCATATTTTTCATGCAATAATCCTGCATTAAGGCTGAGCAGCAAGACTGTATTAAAACATCTAAATGGTTGAAGAGGTTTTGGGATGATCTATCAGAAGATCAGTCATCTTAAGCAGCCAGTTTAGTGACTGAGCATTAGACTAAGTTCAAACAGTAGACTTATTGTTATATGTTAATCAACAAATAAAGGCTTTGATAATAGTTGTATATGATGATTATAAATGTTTCATTGAAGCTCCATGTTTTCTGAGATGATGAGTTGCATTAATATTTATACACTGACATTTTTAACCATTTAATAATGATTAATAGAGAGATAAGCATTGTTAATAGATACAGTCTTACTGTTAATATTATTCTGTTTTCTTTCACTGAAGAACTTCTTAACAGTCCTGTTTAATAGTATATCGGACTGCCTGGTTTTATAGTATTTCTAAACTAGCAGGTGTGGCTGAAGCTGACAACCAGCCTCCCTAAAACAACAAACCTGATCTGTGATTAATACCCGTCCTGACTGGCTTTCTGTGCCAAAACATTTGTGGAAGAAAAACAATAACAGTAAATTCAAGCATAACTCAACTCGAATTGGGAGTGTCAGATACAGTTCTAAGGATTTCTCCTTCTCTAACGGCGTATTATTATTATTATTATTATTATTATTATTATTATTATTATTGTTGTTGTTGTTGTTGTTGTTGTTGTTGTTGTTTTATTAGTCTTTATTATTATTATGTTATTGTTGTTATTATTATTATTACTTTTTTCTTTTATTAAATAAAGTTAAATGTTCCAGGAATGCCTTGCCCAGTGAAAGGGTAGGGAGGCTCACCCTGAGCAGGATTAAGTGGTTATGGATGGATGTTCCTGTTGGTTGTGTAATGGTAGGTAAAGGTTAATGGTATTTAATAGTAATTAGTTGTGAAGGGTTCTAGACACATCTAAATATTTTCTAATGGTATCAGAGTGTGTTTTACTGGAAATGAGTAATGGCAACCATGAAGCCAATCTCTATTATTCTATGATGTTTAGTGTCTGTTCTCAGAACTGAATGGGGTTGTGGGTTACAGATCTGTGCTCAGCTCTCACTGCTTACCTGCTCGCTGTTGATCCTCCGCGCTCTGTGACGTCACGCTGCCAGTAGCGCCAGAAACGCCCCGAGCAGAACCATAAAGAACATGCAGGAGAGGAACATGCCTGCAATCACGACACTGAATATACAGTACAGGATCCAGAGAAGTGCACGAGTGGAAATACCGCAGGATGTCTTTCAGGGAGCAGAGAGGGTAAACTTTACTCACTTCATTATCATTCCAAACACACGCAGACCATTAACACCCTGACAGCTCTGTAATGTGTTAGTAATGGTATTTACTGCTTCTCTGATGGTGTATGTGAATGATCCTAATGGTTTAATGAGTGATATGCACAAAGTTTTTACCCAGTGATTTAGCATTTTTTTCAGAACTAAAATATAACATCTAAAGATAATTAATTTTAGATAGTAACCGTACTGTTATTCTGGTTAAATAAAGAGTGATGTAAAAGCATATCTACTAAATTTACTTGAGTAGAATAAAGGAGCAGTGAGCACATATCACTGACTGTACTTACTACAAGTTAAAGCACATTTCTCAGTGATATACTTGAGTACATGTTAAAGGGGACATATTATAGAAAAATCTAATTTTCAGTGTTTTTACACCTATATTTGGGTACCTAGAGTACCTAGTGGAAAATTATAACCCAATCAGTTTTTGTGGACTATCTGGGTTTGAAAACATGAAATGTAATGACTTGTTCAACATTGGGCAACAAGGGGATTTTAGCCACACCCCCACCAGTGTAACACCAATCACAATTCTGAACTGACCATTTTATATTTACACAAATCTAGATACAATGAATAATAATAATAATAATAATAATAATAATAATAATAATAATAATAATAATAATAATAATAATAATAATATGTTCAATTTATATAGTGCCTTTCTCGAACCCAAACCTTGTCAAGACTGTAAAGAGAAAAGTTTTTAATTGAAATTTAAATGAACAGTATAAAAGCAGAAATACTACAGAAAGAATTGGCTTCCGAGTGGATTAAAATTATTTTTGATAGCAATATCTAATGTTGGCAAAAACGTTAACTTGAGCTTTTATATTAATGTGAAACCTCAGCTTCAGTGAGGGAAAGGGATTTATAGTTTATTGAGTTGCTGTTGTCTTTACTTCGGTGATGTTGTGCTATTTTTGTGTTATGTTGGCTGTGTGACAGTGAGGTTTCATAGACAGTCTGTATCTCTAAAAATGTGTCTGTGTGAGTTTAGTTGTGGTCTTCAATATGAAGCTAAAGTTAACTTCTTATTCACTAGCGTCTTATTCCAATTTTCTATTCCACCTTAAATGAGGTAGCAGTGCTATATGATGCATGTAATATCTGTGTGTGCATGTGTGTATGAGACAAAGAGAGAGAGGCTTAGTGTTAGTGCTAGCAGTTCCTGACTAACCACTGCACCATTTAAGGTGGAATAGATGCATTTGAATAAGACCTCAAATAACACTGGAAAGCAGAGTTAATCTGATATGATTTTTAAAAATCTTTAATCAGTATCACTGTTAGTGTTTGTGTGTGATGTGAGTCTATATTATGCTGTTATAACACTGTTAACAGTTGAGAAAAAGAGCAGTGAGTGGTCAAGAGAGTTTGAGCTATTGAATGAAAGCACATTAGTGAGAACAAAAAAGTAAATCAGAGAAATGAAGCTGTATGATTTAAATCTTGTGATTGCTGAACTTTCCTGTGTGTCGCTCTGCTGTCTGTGTTTGGGAGCTGTGCCTGAAAGAGGCACAGGCTCAGCACTGCCTCATGTACATAAAACTTGCCTCCTCAAATCCTGTCATTCATTATACAGGTCTAAAAATGCACAAACAGGCTTATCTGATGAATAACCCGAGATATTTTGACCAAAAATTGTGACAGATATTTCAGTTAGACCCTCAGACAAAATGTTAAATAAAAAATAACAAGTTAAAATACGTATAATATGTTCCCTTTAAACCTTACTCACTGATATACATCAGTACATGTTAAAGTACTTTACTCACTGACATACTCAATAGAAGTTATATTACATTACATTACCAAGTGAAATACTTAAGTATCTCGTATATATTACTGTTATAGAAAGCTTCTGTCATAGTGACTAATTTCAAAATGTATTTCTTATTTTTGAGTTTACTTGCTAATTACTGTAAAGAGAAAAGGTTTATCCAACTAAAATATCCACAATTGAAACATGAAAAAGTAAGAAATAATAACATTTGCATGACTGTGCAGTGACATATGCATTATCATTTCAGAAATGTGTGAAATTTAAAATATCTGCTGAAGTTTTCTCAACAGTAATCTTTCCTTTATAATGTATTACATGTATTAAAAAATTTAATTTGCACTGTAATCTGTAATTCCAGAAAAGTCTCTCTGTTTCTCTATGGCAAAACACAAAATGCAGCAAAATCACATTTTTATGCTATTGGTAAGAAAATTTAAGTTATTTTTCTAAGTTTCTGTTTCAGTGGTTTGGGCTGAAAAGCATGTGTTGGATAGTTATGCCAGATATTAACATTTATTTTTAACATTTTTTACAATAATTAAAAATATGAAATTATGCTATCCTGCATTTAATTGTATTACATTGTATCTACAACACAGTATTCATCATTTGGCAACTATGTGCGGCAGAAAATTACACAACATCTTCAGAAATCACAACCATGGAGACAAAAACAACAGACACAGAAGCTTCAACAATAACAATGTCAGAAGCTGCTTCTTCAATGGAATCATCATCACTTTCATTAACCTCCACTACTTCTATGAAAAGTAATAGTTCATCCAGTGCTGGAGAAACATTACCAACAATAAATGCAACAAATTCAATATTGACATCCATAACTGTAGAATCAGAAATATCTGGTCAATCTACATATAACATGACAGAATTATCAACACCAACTAAGGCGACGTCAACAAATTTCTCAAACACATTGGCTACTGTATCTGAGCTTGGATCAATTTCAAAGCAATTGTCCACATCCTCAACAACAGGAACTGTGCCTGGCACTACCACAGCAATAGAAATATCAGTAACCACCCCGTCGATAACCAACGCTAATTCACATATAACTTCAGAGATACCTTCTGGTTCATCATCCACATCACAGGCTATCACAACAGTAACAAATGAAACAATGTCTAGTTCACTCATTAGTTCTGAGCCAGTGTCAAGTTCATCATCCACTGCAGAAGAAATCACAACAGCAACACCTGAAATTTTTTTAAAAACAAATGAAGAATCAGTAGTCTCTACACAATCCACATTTAGCACAACAGAAGTGTTGTCAACACCGCCATTAGCTTCTACATCAATACCTATGTTCACAAATCTAGACAGAGTAACACCTTTGACACCTTTTGTCACTACAATAAAAGAGCAACCAACACCTACTCTAGGAGCATCCTTAACTTCAAGTATCAGTTCCACAGAATTTCACACAGAGAGTGCATTAACATCACAGCAAATATCCCCATCTGAACATACAACAACAGGTACTATGCCTGCATTGACCTCTTCTGCCTTTACAGCAACTTCAAGTACAACCATTAGTGCGGAAACATATACATCTACATTGGCAAC
>BRDA01082718.1:0-12742 GCA_036984385.1 Crenuchus spilurus | reverse complement strand
GGAATACAAAACCATTAACCTATAGATTATTGTAACTATGTAAACTCTAAAGCTCCACTCACTGGTGTCACTTCCTTTTAAACTCGTAATCTCTAGCCACCTTCACTCAGCCTGCCACTGTTTAACATGATTTTTATTTTTTTTTTAGAATTATTATTTGATTTTCTTGTTTATTTTATTCAGCTTTGTTTTGTTCATCCTTTTACTTTTATTTTAGCTACTTCTCTCTATTTATTCTTATACTTTTAGTTATTCCTGAAAGCCTGTTTTTATTTTATGTCTTTATTTTATTACTCATTTGATTCATTATATATATATTTGTGATTTGATTGCTTATTATTTTTACTATTTCACATGGTTTAAATGTTTAAATGGATTGCTAATTTTGTTCAAAGTACCATCATTTTAAAAATTGTATTTTATCTTATCTATATAAGACTTTTTTTTTTTTTAATTCTATGTATTACCTCGGCTACACTGAAAATGAGGGACACCCCAGGGGACTGATTGAAGTATGCAGACACACACACACACACACACACACACACACACACACACACACATATATATATATATATATATAAGAAAGTGATTAGTTAAGTGATGGTATGTTAAGAGTTTAGTTTCCTTGTAGTGCTGTCTTGTAATATACAGTTCTTTAGAAACGTGGAATGCAGTCTCCTCTGAAATATGACAGGCATTTCCAACAGACCTGTTATTACTACGGTTGTACCACTATGTCCGACAGGGGGCGCTGTTGTCTCCTTTTTAAAGCCTCGCCGTAAGATAAACTGCTGAATAAGTTAAGTATTAATGTGTGAGCTGGAAAATGCTGCTTTAATCCTCGTGGGCTCTTCTGATAGCTCAACAGTCAAGAGACCTGTAAGAGTGGTTTAAATGTGCTGTCTGACCAAAATAGAACTCATAAAAATGTCCGGCAGTGTTTTTGCGTCGCTTGCTTCTGCGCGTCGCTCTGCGTGTGTATTGGCTTTTTTATTTTCATTCGCCAGATTTAATTTCGCCATCTCTCTGAAAGAATTCACCAGCTGCGTCTATTTCTGTCCTCCTCTAGTTTTTTCCCGCCTGGCTGACGTCAGCAGAAAGTTATTTTCATGAATGGAGGGGGCGGTCACGAGGAGCCGGTGACGCGCGTGCTTGCGGAAGCGGAGAGTGGAATGTTGGTACACTGTTGTTGTTTTTGTAGTTTAATGTAGTTGGCGGTTCCGTTTCGACTCGGCTGCGGGACACTCAAAACCCGAAATCTGCGACGTGCCCCGGCAAAACCCCTCTCTGTAAGGATAACCCCGTCAGGAGTGCGCGCTCCCGGCAAGAAATTCCGCGCTCACGAGGTAAGCTTGTGAACGAGCTTTTTTTCTGTTTCTGGGAGATGTTTTGAAATTCCTCTCGAAATCGCTGATGATGACGGACCTGCGACTTACAGCTGAAGCAGCTCGTTCTGCACCACAATTCTGCTTTATTACACATGTAAAATATATTTTTTTATCTGTTAGCGTGTTACTTTTACATGTTAGAAGTTGTTTTTAAGTTTGTAGTAAAAATGCTTAATGCGTGGGCACGTGTTGAGCGTGTCTAAAACGAGCGCAGCGAGCAAAACGTCTTATTACAGACGACCAGAAAACTTTACTATATACTCGTGTACAACATTTAATTTTAAACAAATGTATAAGATATGTAAATAAGACTGTCACGTGTTTGATTCGTTGAGAAAGGCAAAGTGAGGCACGAATTTGGCTCGTTTATTAAATTCATGTTTAAGTGTATAACTTTTCTGCCTGCTCTACATTTTCTCAGTCAGTATTTAATATTACGACATAAGGAAATAACACGTGGTGTCCTGTGGAGGATTTTTGGGGACAAAGGGCACTATTGCCAGCTCACATCATCCGAGGGGATCATTTGACACATTTAAAGCCTCTGGTTTGGGTTATAATGCTATATAGGCGCGAGACATGCGGTGAATATGCTGCTGTGTCTCCTCGCTGTCGGTTTACGCTCCACATAGTGGTCAGAGTTCAGGGTGACGTCATGTCAGCAGTGGGAGCTCGCGCACTCACTCACTCAGGCGCTCGAGCTGCGTGTTTTTTCACCCGCTTTCAGACGCACTTACGAAAGAAGGTCATTACCTTAGCCAGCATTTCCCACTGATATCATTGGCCAATCAGCATAGCGCGGTTGTTCACGTAACCATTCGTCTCATTTATTGCACTAAACTATTATTAGGCTACATCCATATCTGGACATGGGCGCACCACTTTTACAGGGTCTGAGGTGCGTTGTGTTACGTTACGTTACGTAGCGCGCGACGTTCACTCAGCGCTGACAGAACATTCTAGAGAACGTGCAGCCAGTCTGTTTTTGCAGACTTCACATTCAGGAACACTGGACAATAGTTCGTTTTGTGGGGTGGCTAGTACTAGAGCTACGCCCTCCTGGAAAAGTGAGTCATAAGTGGGTAATGTGATTCATTTCCACATGTGATAAAAGAGTTGTCATTAGACACTGTATAGTAACAAAACCCTCAGCTCACGCAATGCAAATCGATTCTATCTAATGCCTTCTGTCAGAAAACACTGTGCATGTCAGGCTAAGTCTGAAACATGACCATTTATGGAGAATGTAACAGGACCACCACCCAGGAGTACTCTCCCCAGCTGACACTGGCCTTTAATTTTATTGTAATACCTTAAAATTGATGTCCAAGTCTCACTATAAAGTCAAGCTGCTATAAATTAGATGATCTGTGAGATCTTGATGTAATTCTGCTGGGCTGGCTATGATTGCAGTGATGAGCAATGGCTATGATGATTTCATTTTTAAACGGAAACACTATAGGCTGAGACTACACTCCACATGTTTTTGAAGATGTTTAGTGTGAGAACTTCTTATTCTGTTACCAAGCACAGGGTTTGGGGTAGGAATCATATTCACTCATTGGTGACCTTTGGCTTTGTGATTTATATGGAACATCTTGGAGGAGGCCCACCCTTTTCTCCTCTTTATGTCATACTGTACGCAGGCAGCGTGACCTCGTCTGAGAGTTTGTCTGACTCACAGCAGCTGAGGTGTCTGTGGCGTTGACCTCCCACATCTCTTGCGTCGCCCGCCTGCCTCTTTTAGAAGCTGAAAGGAAGTCGCATGCTTGTCTCTATCATAAGATACACACGTGGGCTGGTCACCAGCATGGCCCACACAGCCCTGTGCTCGCTGTTAGCAGTGACCTGGTCACATGTCTTGCTGGAGGTCAGAGTAAATCAAAGTTGTGATATTTGTCAACAGCATATCAAGTGTCTAAAGAGGACACATAATTGTACTTGTGGTAAGAACTACACATCTGGGTAAATGGAGCGGATGCGTACTGTATTCTTTGTGGTTTTGCACAGCAGGCTTTGAAAGTGAATGAAATGGTGGTGGTTGGTGAATTAATGACTCAGAGTGAAACACGGGGAACTCCAAGGCCTGTAACTTTCTATTTGAGCAACTAGTCTTGAACAAGGTCACCATATTAACCTTAGTCATCAGGTGACAAACTTAAGTTAATTTCACTTTAGAGAGGTCAGGGGTCAGGTTTGGTGTGGCAGAATCTTAGCAGCTAGTGATTAGGAGGGTTGAGGATTGAAGGGACTGAATATCTGACCGTTTTATTAGTGAGTGTATAGACCGTCAGCACATGTGATCTGTCAGTGTGTTAATGTGCCTTGATTAGGGTGGGTAGGGGATGCATTAGCTCTCTTTATGGGCCCCAGTGAGAGCTTTGCGGGGGTGTTTGAACCACGATGTGCCAACTGCACCCTGCCCTTTTCCTGTTACTCTCACCAATTCCTGGATCTGAGAGGAGTGACCGCGCCATATTGTGGTTTTGGACCGTCGATGTGCTGTCTGGAGCTAAGAACCCATTTGGGTGATTGGACGTTTATGCTAGTAAGAAACAGTGATGCGTTTCACAAAGCAGAATTTCTCAGTAAGATGATAATCTGAGCCCAATGTGAGAATTGCGCAATAGGAATGCCCATCATCTCTTATTGGACAGACTTTGACTTTGGGTTTAAGTGATCTGGCTAATTGAGAATTTTTGCTTTGTGAAATACCAACAAATATGCCAACTGTCAGGCTTAGATACCAACAAACATAGAGCTGTCATAGTTGGTATTCCATCAAGTGCTGATTGTTATTTAACAGGTCTGTTTCAAACACCTGTCTGAGCTGCTGGGTTTGCAAGAAAGCCAAAAATAGTTGTGTTACACATGTTCTTCCTTAGGGATTGTGTTCGCTGCTTTTTGCTCGTTACCCACGGTGTAATAACTTCCCACTGCACATACTGAACGGGCTTGTCTTTGTTTTGTGCATGCTTTGCATTCCTCCAAATCCCTGCGTCCCAAGTTGGAAAAAGTAGCTTTGCTCAGATAGCTACCTCTCCTCCCTATCCGCAGAAAGTTCCGGCGGTCACGCCAGCACCGTTCCCCATACTTTTCCTTCCGCCCCACGAAACAACGGGATTTTCCAGGAAACGTCAGTTTGGGAGGGTGTGATTCCCTGCCGCTCGTCCTCGATCTTACCAGTAAACAGCATGACTCACCGTTCTGCTATGCTCTCCGTTTCCTTTACATAATATCCCACCGATTGCGCCGCTGCAGCGCTGTGGAGCATGGTGGGCAGGGTCCAGAGGAGACGGGCCTCTTCACCTCCCTGTGAAAAACACAACTGAGGCTCTGGAGCAGGGAGGAGCCAGCTCCTTCCAACTGGCCTCTCAGCAGAGCGAGTCTGCTCATTGCCAAGCCTGCACAGTTAACTAGTGGATAGTGAGGTAGGAAAACAAACAGCAAGGACAAGCTTGCGTGCCATTTATCACGACAGCATAAGCACAGGTGCCTTTGAAGTACTGTTTGACGTTGCCTGAGGTCTAGTCTAATACGTTACTGTTCACAAACCGAGATCAGACTTTGAACTTGAGTAGAAACACCAATGCTGAAACACGTCAGCTTCACAATCCACAGCAAGAAGAATAGTTTCAGACTGCATGGCGTGACGGGGACTTTCTGACAAAGGTCTTCACATGTAGTGCAGTGAGACAAAAAGAAAAGTCAAATCCTACAATCAGCAAACTTTAACCATGTAATGACTGAGATATTATTACTGTTGGCTCAGGATTTAGTCATGAATAGTCATGCCGCCTCAACTTACTGGGACCATGCCAATAAATGTAATGCAAAAATTTCTTCCACATTACATCAGAACTAGTGGGAAGTATTCAGGACTTTTTCAGATTTTTCCTTAATGTGAAATCTATCACTGCACATGCATCTCATAATAATATTACCGACTGTCATCACCTCATGGTCTTTGATACAGTGACTAACATCCTCATGATACCACCTACATAGTTAAACACAGGATGATGACCATCTTTCCCTTGTGATCACTGAAAACTTTCAGTTCTGTTTTGTCTGCCTATTCCAGACACTGCCTTAATATTTATCTAACTCAACTCCAGCGCTATATAGAAAAGTCATTCCTGCTGAGTCTAAAATGTCTCTGGAATAATGTTAATTTTTGACCTGCATCATTTTTTTCATCAGTGTCTGAATCCAGTGATCATTGAGATACACTGTGATAAGTGACAAAGGTAGCAATACTGTAGCAATTATCATGATGGGCAGATTAGATGAGGGACTCCATCCTGGTGGTGCAATAGCTGTTGTCATTGTGCAACTCAGGTGTAGAAAGTAACCCAAGTCATTTAATGTTGTGGAAATACATGTCAACATAGTTACATTTGCAATATGAAGTGTGACTGTTCACTTTGATAAACAGAAGAGGGAATAGGGAATAGGGATATGGGGTCAATATTATGGGTTTCAGTAAAATAATTTTATGGTTTTATGTTCCTGACAAAAGCCATGATACTCACTACACCACACAACTGTGTGATGAATGGAATAATAAAGACTTGGCTCAGTATGATGTCAGAGTGCAGCAGAATGCCTGTACATTTCAAGCTTCTGAATGAAATATACCCAGTAAACAAATGAACAGCTTCAAAACAATATTACTGAGATAAAACACAACTGGTATAAGCAAAAGGTACAGTTTTGCCTCTTTGAACTGCTCAGTGTTTGAAATGGCAGAAGCTTTGTATATAATTAGGACTGGATATTGGACAAAATATTTCAAAAATGTAAATTTTTTAATATAAAAGTTTTGTTTTCTTTTAAATAAAAAAAAAAAAGAGTTAAAATACTGAAGTGGATTGCAGTGAGTGAAAGAGCAGTACACAGGATTTAAGAATAACTGATATAAATGGTTTGAGGAACAATAAACCTCAGTAGTCCCCTAAATAACCCAGATTTTTTCATTAAAAAATACATCAAACAACTTCTCAGCTTGTTCAGATTACATCCAGTAGGTGGCTCAGGCTTGTTGTTGTTTCAGACACAGCAGGTCTGAACTGTACCTGAAAGCTGACAGCCACGTTAGGCACAGGATTGCATACACAAACCAACTGTGTGGATCTATAATCAGTTTGACTAACAATGACCATCTATGGAGGAATCTGCTCAAAGATCCGACACTTGCCTGCCTGTAGAGTTGAAGTTTGTCATTTTTTTATTAGTTCACGCTGCTATATTGCGTCCAAAAACACTTCAACTAGCATGTGAGACCTGGCTGTGATTTGAAAGAATCTGTGCATAAAACAACTTTGGCTATTTAGGTGACTATTGAGTTGCCTGTTTTGTTAGCAACATTAGATTTGCTTCTCCAGGTCTAAACTAAAGAAGCATGATGATCTGGCATGTTTGAGGAAAGTGTGGAGAAATTTTTGCAGGACCATTCTTTCAATAAAAAGCTTAGTATTTAGTATCAGTGTTTAGAGCAGTGATCCTCACTATTTTTTTCAAAAGAGCCATATTGACAGATCAAAGTCAAGGAGAGAGCCACAATATCACCCCAAGTCAGTCAAATAATGGAAAAAAAATAAACAACCCACCTATAGACTAAACCTTTGCGCACTGAATATATTGCTCTAGCTTCTAGAATCGCTGCTGCCATGTAACCACCCTGCTACAGGGTTGCCAGGTCCAACTAAAATATCCAGCCTAAAGTCAGTCTAAAACCCGCCCTTTAGAAGCTTAAACTAGCCCAGAATATGTCTGTCACACATTTGAAGCGAATGGCAAAACAACTGTTTACGAGTGTACAACTTAGTATTTTGTTTATAAGGGATTTATTATGATTATTGCTATTTATCTTAAAGTGATTAATAATATGGTAACATGAGAGTTTTATTAGTTCTTTTATAGGTGTTAAACCGTGAACCTGGCAACAGCAGAGTCTCGTGCAGCCTGCTGTTGGAAACAGTGCCTGTGTTGCCAGGTTCCACAGGATCCCCGATTTGGAACCACCTTTAATTGAGGCAAAATGAGAGGGCACGTGCTTGGAATGTAAAGAGTATTACAGTATATGTCTCTGTAGCATGATTTTAAAATACTTTGCCTGTGCTGGCGTACTTTCGTAACCAGTCACGAGAGCCACCAATAAAGCACGGCGAGCCGCATGTGGCTCGGGAGCCGCGCAACGAGTATCCCTGGTTTAGACTATAGAATAAGCATGCTTAATGGCTGAGGCTGATACTAAGATTGTAGTAATGGGCATTAAAGCCAAAGGGAAATTCTTCAATTCTTTGTAGTTTAGTGAATTTGGTCGGTACCATAAAAGTTTTGATACCAAGCCTTTCTTATAATGGCACAAGGCTATATGTCTCACAATCACACGGTTGTGAATGTAATCAGAACTCTTGTCGGTAACGTCACTTTTTTGTGGAAAGATAAACATTGCCAACATTTTGGGGCCTTGAACTTAGTCATATTGTAGTTGCCCTGCAGGTCAGCAAAGTTTGAAAACAAAAGTTGTTAGCATAAGCTATAATAACTGGAACACCAGTTGATGTAGCTAATCTGTGTTTGTATAATGGTTTCTTCTTAATTTTGTACAGTTTATACAATCCAGTCATTTCAGAAAATTGATATTAATAATATGCTGTGTATACTTTATTCACCAACAGCATTTTCTGGAATATTGTAAATTTTTGTATTATAATGTTATAGCTACTATATTATATATATATACCATATACCGTATACTATATATACCAAATAGCTACTGTATTTTCTCTACTCCTCTATGAACTTTAACATCCCTCTTATATGAGGTGTCTTTTAAAATATAGAATTTGATCAGAATTCTTAAAACTAAAAGCCAACATATTGAAATAAGAATACAGGCCAGCTGATGCTAAAGTACTGGAGCCGACCTAAGTAGTTCTCCAGGCAATTCTGAAAGTGAGAAAGTTATGCAGGAAAGACATTAAGTATGCAGCTTTTCCAAATGGAAAGTGGGGGCCCCTTAAACCTTAAACCTTGCCCAGTATGTGTGTATAGTGTGGAATGTAGCTCTGTTATCCCCACTCCGTGCACTCTCTGTGGCTTCTCTCCCAGGGCCCTTTCCCTGTGACATGTTTTTCTGTTTTCCTAGCCCAGCTCCTGATAGCCTGAATAAGAGCTCCAGTGTTTCTGAAGCCTGTCGAACGTGCATCGCCAAAGGCAGTGCTGAATCGGGTGTGGGGGGGGTGAAAATGCACCCGTTGTTCTGCTGTAGAGATGATGAAAATGTGGCCTTGGGATGCTAAGGCTTTTCCTCTTTAACAGGACTGAGCAGGAAAAAGGGGGCCCCGTTCTGCTCAGGTCACTTCACTTCCCACTACAAATGGGAAAGGGGGGTCGACCACACGCCGTTGGAATTTGAAGTAAATTCAGTCTGTATGTGTGTGAGAGAGCTGAAAGGCTGGAGGCCCCATGTATAGAGAGAGGGAGTCTTCCCTGGAAAGAAAAGCAGGGGCTCCCCCCTTGACGCAGCCCTTTTAAAACAGCCACTCCAAGCCAACTTGCTGTCTAGGAATGCTCCTCTCATTGCTGCTGTCCTTGCGTCATTTGTCACATAGTTTTTGTTTCTGGCATTAACCCTTGGGGACCATGCAGTTTTCCATGTTCAGAAAGGAAGAGATGGCTGGGAAAAATACAAGGGATATCGTCATCTTGTACATGCTTGTCATTGCTAATATTCAGAATCTTGCTATATAAGGCTCTGACAGACATTTTCAGTGTACTGTACACACTATCATTAGTTTTGTATTTGGTTCTAAATAAAATGTGTGGCCTGGCCCACATGGGACCTTAAACCGAGGGCCAGATGGTATGAATCAAGACTTGAGCGTACTTCTCATGTGGTGTTGAGTTTCAACTGTGCAGTTCATTATCTATGCTGAACTTGACCGAGGATCCCCAAACTACAGCCTTTGATCCTGTCATGGCCAAACCATTTGGACTGCCGGGTAATGCGTGGCAGGTGTGCCTTGCCGAAATCAACCACAAGAATGAGTAAGACTATCAAAGTCCGAACTTGTACATTTGTGTGCTACTCTGTCATAGCATACTCCCATTTTACATAGTGTCATTTATCC
The DNA here is from genome assembly GCA_036984385.1 of Crenuchus spilurus. NCBI lineage: Eukaryota > Metazoa > Chordata > Actinopteri > Characiformes > Crenuchidae > Crenuchus > Crenuchus spilurus. Next base: position 3,210 of record BRDA01082718.1, on the reverse strand, counting down.
CGAAGTATTTTCTATTGCGTGTCCTTCAGATAATGCTTTATAATTAAAGGCAAACAACAGTTTCCCCCTTGAAGTCGCTATTTTGGAAAACGCTATTTTGTTTTTCCTAGCAGCAACAATATTTCAGTCCATAGTGATACATCCTGTACAGCATGAACTTCTGAACGGATTTTAGGAAGATGTGAATAAGGACTGAGGAATGTAGAGACGGCAGAATCACAGATAACACGCATTAGTAGGAAGAGATATGAGACTGCATAGGATTGGATGCTTTCCCCTGAATAAAGGATTAACAACCGAGGGGAATAATCACTTGATAGTCATTGGTGAGAATGTAGGTGCCATTGAGCTGAACTTACACTCTTTTTTCCCTCTTAATGAGGGATCACTTATCACGTTTCCACTTAAATTGCATTGTTGGCAGAATTTTATGGTCAGCACACTGAGCTAAATATAACCAGGAGAGTTAAATAAGGGCATGAAGCAAGCCAGGAAAGCCCAGTGTAACAGAATCCAGTCTGTCAGCCACTCTCCTAAACCTGATAAAGTACATTGTCCGAAAACAAAAATATAACAGTGACTGTGTAAGGGAAACTATTTGCGAGTGACACAGTGCCTTCTGGAATGTTCCACATATCTCCTGCACAGAAAAGTACAGTATGGTCTCGGCTTAGCAGAAACATATCCCAACATGTTCCAAAAAAGGTGCATGACCAGCGTCTTGTGCCGTTTTTTGTTCTCTTTTTTGGGGGGGTGAGGTAATGTTTATTAGTTAACAGAAATATGTCACCAGTACACTTTGGAGTACAAAGAAAACTGAAGTCAGAGGGATTTTGGGAACATCTAAACTTTACAGAACTATTATGGTACCATATTTTTTTGTGTGTGGATGCTACCATGATTGTAATACCGCGGTTCAGTGCAGTGGAATTTCAGGGTAAAGAGTATCCTGGTACTACAATGCCAATTGTAACACTAGTCGTAGTATATCATATATCATTGGGTAATGCTACTAAAGAAATGTATTCAGAAGTACAAACTGTCAACACATTAAGATCAGGTTAAACACACTATCACGTAAACACAAAATATGCAATACAGTCATTTCTGCTTTGACAATTGAGATTACAAATATACCGTAGGGTAAAATCACAATTCTGGAAGTATGGGTAGAAAGGGAATAGTAATTTTATTTTACTTTATAATAGGTATTTTATATTAATATTTATATATATATTTTTATATATTTTATATAGAAACTGAAATATTCTATGGTAATATGATGCAACCTCGACAGTACCATGTTATTTTGTTGTAAGTTGGTGTCATTTTTTATCCTCCTGATTCCAAACATCCAGGAAATGCATTTTAATGGGTTTTATAACTCGACAGCAAGTTTTACATTGTTACATCCACTTTTATGAGTTTCTTCACAACTCTGGCTTTGTACTGGTTTATTAAAACATTGAGGCTTTTATTTAACTTCTTGAAAAAAGAAAACGGCTTAAGCAAAGTTTTTTTAGATTGGACGTTCTGTCCAGTTATTTGGAATGAATGTATTAAATGTTGCCATGAGATTTGTTGGATTTCCATCTTTATGTTGGGGAATGGTTTGCAGGAGGGCTCAGGAGAGGAAATGTACACAGAAGTAATAAATAATAATGTTAATATGTTCATTTTAAAAAATCTAGACTTCATACTCTTAATTCCAAAAGTCACGCATACAGAATAACTCGTAGTCCACATATCTTATTGCCTTCAAAAGGCTGAACATACATTGTTATAAAACATTGTTTTTAAAATGAGTGAGGAGGGTAAACGTTAAAATAAGTTGAGGTTTCTGGTGAATTGCCTGTGTAAACACGAGCTTTTTGTTGGCGTCACAATCAGTACTGGTCCTCTCTGGGAGGTGTATACTGGTTTTATTGAGGAGGTCGGCCACCATGTGTGGCAACGTTATGAATGAAGCTTGTTTACCATTGGCCTGCTCATGTGACCAACACTCCCACACCCATCAGCAAGGCGTCTCCATGGCAGCACTCCTGAACAGAGTTCACGGCTCTTTCAGTTGCCGGACGAGCCTCACCTCTTAAATGTAGACTGCCGAGTCCTTCTCTAGTACTTATTTTTCTTTACTTGCCACATTTGGACTTATTTTTGGCTATGATGCCCATGTACAACATCCTTTGGTACAGAAAGGCCTTTTTAAAGCTCACTAGGGGAAAAAATAACCTGGCGCGGGTAGCTGAGCAGAGAGATCAGACAAAGCCCCATGTTGAGGGCTGACCTGCTTCTATTATTGTACTTGCAATGGTCTAGTGAACTACATTGTGAGAACGCTCCCTCAGCAAGTAAACAGGGTTACCCTTGTCTGGACCTTGGTTTGTGAGGCAGTGCTGACATCTGCTGGCCACCATACTGAACTGTTCACTGAGGATACTGAGGACCACGGCTAAAGTTCTCCTCCAGCGCTCTTGAATCAGCTCAGTTGGTTGCTGAAGCCTTCATGAGCTAATGCTGATGTATTAAAACGAGCTGCTTCAGCCCAAATAAACCCATGACTAGTGTTGTAGTACTCGAGATCGGTCTCGAGACCGCATGTTCAAGGTCTTGGACTCGAGCGCATTTTTACTGGGTCTTGTCACTATCTCGGCTTCATGTTTACTCGGCTTTGTCTCGGTCTCAGGACCATCTTTCTTGGTCTCGCGTCTACACAACATTGTTGGAGCCCTGTATGAGTGACTTTAGATACAACCACTGAATTAAGAGCATTTTAATCACCCCCCCACACACACGCGCAGCACCATTGGCTATACCGGTCTCGACACAAGACCGGTGTTCTGTCGAGTTATGCTACCTTGTCAAACCGTGCTACCCCAGTGTGTATTTAACTGTAAAAATACAAAAGAATCACCATATTAGAGCACGTTCCCATTAGAAGTGTATATATTATATTTGGATAACATAAATCACTGTATCATGATAAAGTTGTAAATGAGAGGTCATTACAAACTGCTTTTTTAAAACTAATTATGGCATTTATTACTATTCATTTCCATTTACACTTCTGTGCAATGACAGTGTGTCCAGGCACAAAAAAACAGATTTATTATTTAAAAAAACACGAGAAATAATTAAAAAGTGTAGGTCGGCGCATGCGCAGTGCCTTTAGAAAGGACGTTTCGATGGGTAGCACAACTCGACAGAACA
>BRDA01082714.1:0-12640 GCA_036984385.1 Crenuchus spilurus | reverse complement strand
AATAAAATATTGACATTTGCCATCTCCACATCATTGCATTCAGTTTTAATTCACAATTTGTTTAGTGTCCCAACTTTTTTGGAATCTGTAATAAATGATGATGGTGTGCCCTCTAGAACTAGAAAGATTTAGATAATCTGTCTTAACGAGACCCCAGATTTAATTGCCTTTCTAATAATTAAGTGTCCTCTCTTGCACCCCTACTAAACAGTGTCCTAAAGTGAGCTCTTTTCAGTAGATGTGATGTGATGCAGTGCTGTAGAGGGTTTTCCTACAATTGTACATGATGAAGTGCCTGGATAGGTGCCCCTCTAATTGAGAAGTGCCCTTCCACTGTGAAAAATGTGCTCTTTTTAATTTTTCACCCCTGCCCTTCAAACATCCTGACTGCACCACTGGTTATTTAGATCAATGCCAAAGAAGTACCACTTTTGGTTCCTTGAAGCACATTTCATTTGGATGAAAGATGAAAAGCTGTTATTTTGTAAATGAGATGTATGATCCATCAGTGAGAAGATCCATGTGATATTAGCTGTACACTAATAATGGATTTTCCAATCATTATAAGCCAAAAAACATTTAGGAAAGATTATTGTAAGAGTGGCTCCATTAATCCACAGTTGTATCTTTCCATCCACAAATACAGTGTATCACAAAAGTGAGTACACCCCTCACATTTCTGCAGATATTTAAGTTTATCTTTTCATGGGACAACACTGACAAAATGACACCAATTTGATGTAGTATGCGGCGTATGGTCTGAGCACTGACAGGCTGACCCCCCCACTTCTTCAATTTCTGCAGCAATGCTAACAGCACTCCTGCATCTATCTTTCAAAGACAGCATTTGGATGTGACGCTCAGCGTGTGCACTCAGCTTCTTTGGACGACCAACGCGAGGTCTGTTCTGAGTGGACCCTGCTCTTTTAAAACACTGGATGATCTTGGCCACTCAGTTTCAGGGTGTTGGCCATCTTCTTGTAGGGCAACAATTCATCTTTTAAGATCCTCAGAGAGTTCTTTGCCATGAGGTGCCATGTTTGAACTTTTAGTGACCAGTATGAGAGAGTGTGAGAGCTGTACTACAAAACTGAACACACCTGCTCCTTATGCACACCTGAGACCTAGTAACACTAACGAGTCACATGACATTTTGGAGGGAAAATGACAAGCAGTTTTCAATTTGGACATTTAGGGGTGTAGTCTCTTAGGGGTGTACTCACTTTTGTTGCTGGTGGTTTAGACATTAATGGCTGTATGTTGAGTTACTTTGAGGGAAGAATAAATGTACACTGTTATATAAGCTGCACACAGACGACTTTTCATTGTGTCAAAGTGTCATTTTGTCAGTGTTGTCTCATGAAAAGATATTTAAGTATATCTGCAGAAATGTGAGGGGTGAACTCACTTTTGTGATACACTGTATATATAGACCTACAACCTACATTCTCTCTTTTAGTTAATTTTTGGTCTCCTAAGTGAGAAATGTTTTCTTTATTCTCTATTTGATCCAGTTGTTTGACAGGGAGCTGTGTTTGCGCCAGCTACGTTACTCTGGCATGATGGAGACCATTCGCATCAGAAAGGCTGGCTACCCCATCCGCCACACCTTCCTGGAGTTCCTGGACCGCTACAGAGTGTTGCTCAACTCTGCTGTGTGTGATCCTAAAACGGTAGAGAATACTTCTTCTTTCACATGCAGCATGTTCTACACGACTTCTGAGTTACTGATACAATAAGCTCTGAGGGAGTTTTCCCTTGCCACTGTCGCCGTTGGCTTGCTCACCGGGGATTAGGGATTAATGATTTGATGTCTGTTATTACTAACCCTGTAAAGCTGCTTTGTGAAATCAGTTGTAAAAAGCGCTTTATAAATAAATTTGATTGATTGATCGATTGATCGATCTATAGAGGATTAAAAGAACTGTTCACTTAAAAGTTATATCTACACATTTGTGCACTTATCTCTGGTGTAATTGATCAGACAAGAGATTCTACTTCTATAGTTTAGAACTGGAACTGCAAGGCTATGTTTGCTAACAAACACTAGACCTCAGTAGTCACCTAAAAACCACTGTTGTTTCCATCAAATTACGTCATTGTAGATACACATCCAGATTTTAATTAAGGTCTCCCAGTCTACTTGCCTACATCAGGGGTAAGTGGAAATATGTGAATTTGTGAAAGATGTGAAAGATATATCATTTATCCTCCAGTCTGTATTTTTTAGGATTTTCCATCTGAATCTGAGTTTTTAATACAACAAGTGCATAAAAAACACAAAATTGTGTTGGTTTTTGTAATGAAACCCTTCAAATGATTATAAATGTGTTTTATGCTTAAAATACTGTGTAATAACTAGGGCTGTCAAATGATTACAAATTTTTTTGTGATTGATCTCAGTATGTCATAGTTAATCTTGATTAATTGCGAGCGATTCTGCCACCCGCCACTAGGTGTCACTTACAAGCGTGAGTGAGGGCAGAGATCACTGCTGACACTGCAGAGAAGAAGAGATGGTGCCTTGTTGCTGTGTAAACAAATGTGTCTCATTCATTTTCTAAACATTTTAAAATGGAAGAAATCTCTATCTGGTTGATAAAGTGCCGCGCTCCGACTGATGGTTTAAAAGTTTTATTACAGTAATTTTCTGTCTTACAACTTCCAAGACCACCGTGAACACTGAAATGAAATACAATACACATCAGTGAAACGTCATGTTCTGGTCTATGAATTGTTCACTGTTCAAATTATTACATAAAACATTAATGCCATCAAAACCTAATTTACACACATAGAAACACAAGAATATTTAACTCAAATGACCATACCGTGTGCACCTCCAACCAGAAGGTTAGGCATTGCTAGAAGTCCATTTCTTCATATTTCACGGTCCTTTGTCTTTTACACCGCTTGCACCCACCAACTAACTATTAAAACGAAACTCTCACGTTTTTCCCAACTGCATCACGTGACCAACTGCTGACATGGTCAGGTGATGTTATTACTTAAACAATTTTTCAAAAGTATACACCTAATAATCAAGAAATATACAAATATAAATGGATAATAAAAAATAAAATGAATAAATTCACACAAAATAAAATGCGTATATTATTGCATTCGTTACAATCTCTTTGGACAGGATTTTATTGAAACGAGCTGCAAGTGAAAGCGAGGAAAGTGTGGCGAAAAAGGCAAAAGTCACTGAAGAAGATTGTCTGATCTTTAATGTAAATACACTTAATAAACCAGTTTGTTATTATATGGAACGGATTCATAGCATTGTAATTCTGTTTAGTGTTAATGTAATTTGATATAAGAGTAAATTGAATTACAAGCTCCGTCACAGAACAAATTAAACTCATAAGTCAAGGTTCTACTGTACAGTGAAAAATGTCGATAAAGATTATTTTAAAAAGGCAAACGTACAAGCCTTGTGTCTTCATTCACGCAGCACTTGATGTGAAAATGATAAAGCAGCCTTTACTCCTCTACTCTTAATGATGCCACACGCTGTCAAGTCTCAACATGAATTACGAATGACTTGTAGGGACAATTAGAATTTGCGTTAACGGCACTATTTTTTTAAATCGCGTTAAATCGAGATCGCATTAATGCTTTATCATGCTAACTTTGACAGCCCTAATAATAACATTAAATAATAATAATAATAATAATAATAATAATAATAGATTTTTTCCCCATAAATAATTTTTTAGGCTGCACAACACTGAAGGGACTTCATGTAGGTTTACCTTGCAACAGATTTGTGCCTCAAGAGGGCTGGACACAAACCGAGTGCTTAGTTCTATTTCTTTGGAACTTTACACCAGTAAAGATTTGCAGCCAAAAATTATTTCTGCATTTTTTCAGTGTTTTTAATTCTTTTCCCAACGTTTTTTTTTTTTTTTTTTTTTTTTTTTTTTTTTTTTTTTTTTTTTTTTGTAAAAAGCTTTTTTCTAAAACTGTACAGCACAGGGTTCACTTGAAGTGAATTTTAATTGGCAGTTCAGAATACTTGAATATAAAGAAGAGGATGTAATCTTTCACATGACTCAATTTTTCATGTATTTTTACAAAATAAAGTAATGAATCTGAATGTACGGCACAGATGCTGAATCTGCTGGTAGATTCAGGTTATTTAAGAGGTCAGTGGATGCTTTATGTGTCACGTGTTTTGCAGGAGAGTCCCAAGGCATGCAGTGAGAGCATTTGTCAGAATGTGTTCAGCGCTGAAGATGACTGGAAGTTCGGCAAAACCAAGGTGTTCTTAAAGGTAAAGTGCAGCTCATCTGAAGGCTACATGTCAGATTTTACGGCTTAATTACTTTACATCCATATCCCTGGTCTCTGTGGTAGGATTTTCATGATACGATGCTGGAGCTGAAGCGAGATAAGGCCTTGAATGAGAAAGTGCTTCTTATTCAGAAATTCCTGAGAGGATACAAGTACAGGTAAACAATGAACAGAGAGGGCAAAATTGTTGCACTTCACCTTTGTCCCAGAGTCATCATGCTGTCTTCATAATTACAGGAAACAGTTTCTTAAACAGAGGTCCGCAGCTGTGGTGGTGCAGAAGTATTGGCGTGGACACAAAGGCAGAAAACTCTACAAAGTGGTGAGATGTCAGACAATGAGATAATGTGCCGTTTTAAGTCCTCCATGTCCTCATACAGTGGTTATCTCTGGAAGGATGGATAAGATCTGGGAGTGTTGCCTTTGTGCACAGGTCCAGCTGGGGTTTGCGCGTCTTCAGGCCACGGTCCGGTCTCGTCAGGTAGCTCGTCAGTATGAACTGGAGAGGAGGGCTGCCTTGCTGCTGCAGGCACAGATCCACGGCTATCTGGCCAGGAAAGAGTGGAAGCGCAAGAGGGATGCCGCCATCCTCCTGCAGGCTCACATCAGAGGCATGAAAGCCCGCAGAGCCGTCAGCAAGATGAAGAGAGATGTGAGTTATTAAACAGAGCTCTTCATAATACACAATATTAGGGTGAGCAGATCTGAGGTGATGAAAAAGAGGACACCTTAGCCTGGGGGGGGATGTTGGGAGCGTATAATGTTTTACATGTTCAAATAAATTTTTTTGGTGCTTGAACACAAATTGTATTATTATTAATTATTAATAAATATTGACAAATTATGATTTATAATTTATTAATAATTACTAGTTACTATTAATATTAAACGTTATTGTGAATAATAAAATAATAAAAATTAATATGAATCATTAATAAAATATTAACACATTATTACATATTATTTATAAATAATAAACTGTTAAAAGCTTGTAGCATAAAATTATCACCCAATCATTTTCAGTCAACTTCACTTCAGCTCATTATCACCAGTGTTACACATGTGTTTGGACTGTATGGTCAATAGATCTTATTTACACAGAATTATACCTCATTTTTGAGTAAAAATAAGCAGAAATTCTTAATTATTTTAATATGTACACTTAGAGGCATGTAAATAGATGGCTTATCACAGACTGGTAGACACACACACACACACAGACACACTCAAATGTAAATATTAATGAATTTTAATATGAAACCGCTGATATTAAAATACGTCTAGCTGACGTGACACATGCAGAACAAACGCTCAACACATTAATAACTTACAGGTGAAAATGGACTGCCAGTCAAATTGCAGTCCAGACTCCATTTGAAAGAGTGACAGCGGCAACGGCCAATCACACGTTAGCAAGAAACGGCAGAGCCGATCGATGAGCTTGTGGCAGCCTAAAGGGAAACGGGCTTTTATTTCAGCTGAGTCTCCATTTAATACAGCGTAACATCTCACTCAAGCGAATCAAACAGAACAGGGGGAGGTGAGACTAGTTTGTGAACGAAACTGTTATTGAGTACAACAAAATCCTGGACGTTTGTGAAATTCCGCCCGGACATGTTTTTTAAGTCTCAAAAAGAGGACATGTCCGGGTAAAAGAGGACGTCTGGTCACCCTACACAATATGAACAAAAGCTGCTCCACAGCTCAATGCTGAGGGTCTTTATACCCCTCTAGCCCATGCATGGCATTAGGTAGGGTGCCAACAGGTAGATCTGTTCCAGAGAGTCCTATTCTATTGGTACTAGACAAGCTGTGTGTGCATTGGCAGTGCTCCAAAATCTAGTAGAGACAGTAAGGACAGAACCAGAGTAAGCTTTTTAATACCTTTGATTTCATAACAATGAATGAGCAGGTGTCCCAATACTTTTGTCCATATACTTGAAGACCATGCTCTAATCACACTGATGTGCTCTTTGTGACATACATGCAATATCTACAGAACATCCCGTGTTTAACTCAGCATTTCTGTGCTTTGTAGGCTTTTCTCTCACTGCAGGAGCGCAGAGCAGAGGAGCTGGCAGCTCTAGAACGGCAGAGGAAGCTCGAGGAAGTTCTCCGTCAGAAAAGAGAGCGAGAGGCTGCTGAACAATCGGAGGCCATCACTGATCAGGAAATGGTGGACAACATCTTTGGTTTCCTGCCCAGCATGGTGGGAGGGCAAGAAGGCCAGGCGCCTGCAGGTTTTGAGGTCAGAACATGAATATTTTAGACGTTCTAGCATTTAGTTACTTTTAGTCATGTTTGCATTTAAGTTTGATTTAAACCTACATATGGATGTTTGTTAGGATCTAGAAGGGAAGAGAACTGTGCTAGAGGAAGTGGACTTGGACGATGCTCCGATGATGGAAGAGCTTCCCGAGGAAGACTATGATGATCTGGATGAATACTCGTTCTCCAAGTTTGCGTCGATGTACTTCCAGGGCGCCGCCACCCCCACACACATCCGTCAGAGGCTACGCCAGCCTCTACTGTACCACGAAGATGAGAATGATGTGCTGGTAATTCAGCCTTGTGCTTTTGTGAAACACACACACTAGTGAAGGGTGGAATTAGGGTTAAGGTGAAAGTTGAGATTAAGGATAGGTTTAGGATTAGGACCAGAATGAGGTTTAGGATTAGGTTTTGAGATTAAGGTTATGGTTAAGATTTGGGCCAGAATGAAGGATAGGACTAAGATTTATGGTGAGATTAGAGATAGAATTAGTACCAGAATAAAAGGTTAAGATTAGGGGTTGAATTAGGACTAGAGTGAATGTTAGGATTAGGTTTTGTTTGAGGTAAAGGGTAGGATTAGGGTTAAGGTGAGGGCTGAGATTAAGGTTAGGGTTAGGACTAGGAACAGAGGGAGGTATAGGATTATCTTTTGGGTTTACATTAAGATTATGTTTAGGATTTGGGACAGAATGAGCGTTAGGATTAAGTTTTGGGTAGTGATTATGGTTAGGATTTAGACCAGACTGAAGGGTTAAGATTAGGGTTTGGATTTGGGCCAGAATGAGGGTTAGAATTAGGTTTTGAATTGAGGTTAAGATTAGGGTTAGGATTAGGTTTTGGATTGAGGTTAAGAGTAACGTTAGGATTAGGACTAGGGTGAGGGTTAGGATTAGGTTTTGGTTTGAAGTGAAGGGTAGGGTTAGGGTTAAGTTGAGGGTTGAGATTAAGGTTAGGGTTAGGATTAGGACCAGAGTGAAGTTTAGGATTAGGTTTTTTGTTGAGATTAAGGTTATGGTTTGGATTTGGGCCAGAATGAGAGTTAGAATTAGGTTTTGGGTTGAGATTATGATTAGGATTCAGACCAAGATGAGGGCTAGGATTAGGTTTTGGATTCAGGTTAAGATTAGGGTAAGAGTTCTGGCCAAGGTGAGTGTTAGAATTAGGTTTGAGGTTGAGATTAAGGTTAGTTTTAGGATTAGATTTTGGGTTGAGAATAAGCTTAGGTTTAAGATACTGGCTAGGCTGAGGGTTAGGATTAGGTTTTGGTTTGAGGTTAGGGTTATGATTTGGGCCAGGCTAAAGGTTAGGATTAGATTTTGGGTTAAGATTAAGGTTAGGGTTAGGATTAGGTCTTGGATTGAGGTTAAGGTTAGGATTATGGTGAAGATTTGGATAAGTATTCTGGCCAGGGTGAGAGTTTAAGATTAGGGTTTAAGATTGAGATTAACATTAGAGCTAGGATTAGTTTACAGGTGGAGTTCAAGGTTAGGGTTATGATTACATTTTGGGTTGAGATTAAGGTTAGGGTTGGAAGGAGCTCTGGCAGTCCAGAGAATACAGCTCCACCGCTCCACATACAAGTTCTGCTCAACCATTACTGCCTTTCCAAGTATTAGATACCTGTGCAATCCAGGACCTTTTACTAAAGTAGCTCAGAACGTAATTGAAAAGATCAGACAGCTGAAATATCATATCTGAGCCATCTTTATGATAATAAAATGTACATTTCCAGGCCTCACTGACAGTGTGGTGGATCATCCTGAGGTTCATGGGAGATCTTCCTGAACCAAAAGCTCAACAGGTGCCCAGACGTGGATCAGCTTTTGCTGATCGTGCACTACAGAAGGACGTGGCTTCCAGACAGGACAGACGCCTAAGTCATGTGGTGGGACCGGACCAGGTGAGTTTCCAGCTGTCCATCCTATAGACCTTTAACAGTAGTGTATGCATGATACAGCTGCTGGTCATAAAATTAGAATATCATGAAAAAGTAGATTTATGTCAGTAATTCAGTTCAAAAAGTGAAACTTGTGTATTATATTCATTCATTACACACAGACTGATATATTAAATGTTTATTTCTTTTAATTTTGATGATTATAACTGACAACTAATGAAAACCCCAAATTCAGTACCTCAGAAAATGAGAATATGACTTAAGACCAAAAAAAGGATGTTTAGAAATGTTGGCCAACTGAAAAGTATGAAGATGAAAAGTATGAGCATGTACAGCTCTCAGTGTTTATTTGGGGCTCCTTTGGCCTGGATTACTGCAGCAGGGCGGCGTGGCATGGAGTCCATCAGTCTGTGGCACTGCTCAGGTGTTATGAGAGCCCAGGTTGCTCTGATAGTGGCCTTCAGCTCTTCTGAACTGTTGGGTCTGGTGTACCACATCTTCCTCTTCACTATACCTCATAGATGTTCTGTGGGGTTAAGATCAGGCGAGTTCGCTGGCCAATTAAGAACAGGGATACCATGGTCCTTAAACCAGGTACTGGTAGCTTTGGCACTGTGTGCAGGTGCCAAGTCCTGTTGGAAAATGAAATCTGCACCTTCATAACGTTGGTCAGCAGCATGAAGTGCTCTAAAACTTCTTGGTAGACGACTGCGTTGACACAATGGACCAACACCAGCAGATGACATGGCACCCCAAACCATCACTGACTGTGGAAACTGTACACTGGACTTCAAGCAACAGGGATTCTGTGCCTCTCCTCTCTTCCTCCAGACGCTAGGACCTTGATTTCCAAAAAAAAAAGCAAAATTTTCCCAGGTCCATTATGTTTTCTGAGGTCCAAGGTCAATGCAGCTGTCTACCAGGAAGTTTTATTCAAATTTTATGACCAGCACCTGTGTGTGTGTGTGTGTGTGTGTGTGTGCATATAAAGGAGGTAGAGCTAAATGAACTGCTACAGACCAGTACTACAGTAACAACACTCCTTATCACTTCATTGTCATATGTGATGTATGCAAATGTCAGTTACTTGGTAATAAATATCATTAGCATGCTTTGAGATTTGTAACATTGTTTACATAGAACATTAAATACAAAGAGCAGAATGAAACTGATTTTCAGTGATTGGGCCCTTATGAATAGCGATGTCTTTACATTTCGTTATTTGTCGTTTTATTTTAGAGGATGCTGAGGAACAGAAGAAGCAGGAAAGATTCTTCAGCCCCTGAAGAGGTTCCTCAGAACAGAAAGTCCTCAACGTTCACAGATCTGCTTTCACGAAACAGAAAGACGTCAACCGCCTCAGAGGATGTCGGGATAAACCGGAAAACGTCGTCTGTGCCTTCGGAGGCTCCCAAAAACAGGAAATCCTCTACATTCACTGATCTATTGAGCCGTTCCAGAAAGATCTCCACAATCTCTGAGGAGGGGGTGTCGAACAGAAAACCTTCCAGGAAACCTTCCACAATTGAAGAAGAGGTAATGTGTCTGTTCATCTCTAAATACACAGTGTTTTACGTTCCTAAAGGAGCACAATTTCACTGTCCAGACCTCTTCCTCTGGTTTTCTGGACTTATTTTGATTGGATGTGTTAAGTCATAGCTGAATTTCTTCCTGAACAGCCAGAGGATGATGCTCAGGTTTCCAAACCACCCACTGTGCAAACAATTACTGAGGAAGAGGAGAGCATGATTGCAGAAGGACCCACTCTGGACCGTCCACTCACATCACTTGAAAAATTACACATCATCGTTGGATATGCTATTGTGAGACGTGACCTCAGGTGGGCACATCAGAGTCATAGTCACGTTCAGATACACAGTAAATCTGCCAGTGTTAAATCAACACTATTAGAGTTAAATTAACACTGAGAGTGTTACATTTTGACACCCTCAGTGTTAATTTAACTCTAATAGTGTTGATTTAGTGACAGCCTTGTGGTGTATATTATGTCCTGAGATACAACAGAACACAGGAAGTGATGAGGAGGGCTGTACTAGTTAAAAGCTAAGCTCAATTACATAAGCAGTCAGGTGCTATGGATGCTATGGTCAGCAGCCTTAGCACCTGCATGACATAACATGTCAATTCACTAAAGCTCAGCAGGTCTGAGTCTGGTTAGTACTTGGATGGGAGACCTCCAAAAAAAAAAGCTTGTATGTCTTCCAGAAGTGGTTTTGGTAGGACACCACTTGGTAGGAGGCACCGTTCCTGTGTTCTGTGTGGGTTCCAGTGCCCTCCTGCAGTGATGTGTACACTGTACTGTGTAAATGGTGCCTGGTACAGCAGAGGTCCTGGTCCCTCTCCATGTCCTCTGAAAGAGTGGAGCTGTTACCCTTGTATTCTGGCTAAATATTGCACTCTTAATTATCTCCATCTCTTCAAAAACTGGTCTCCTCACCTCTCTGTCTGCTAGTTAATGTGTGGTGAGAGGTGGATGCTCACCACTGGTGGTGGTTGAGGTGACTCTCGGTCTCAAACATTAGTTTCCATTGCAGTTTTGTGCAAAACTTTATCAATATTCTGTTTTGTTGAAAAAACAATTTGACAAAACAAGTTTCACAGTTGTGATGTTTCCATTAAATGTGAAATACTTTTATCTAGATCTCTAGTGGAGCAGCTGCACATTGTCCAAGGATTCTCCTCGTTATTCCAAATATGCCGCATCATCTTCATCCTCTTACTTTCTGTTGTTGTCTTCTTCTTCGTCGTCTTTTTCGCCAATAGAAACGTCCGGTTGTTGATCACGTGACTCCCTTAATGCAAAAAAAGTCCGTTTCCATTCCATTCCATTTCCATTTGTGATATAAACCAATTTCAATACGACTGAAAAACCACCTCATCTTAGCGCAAAAGACTTTTATCCAAAAACGTGAGTTTTTTCTAAATTGTCGTGTTTCCATTAAGCTCATTTTTATTCGCTATTCTAATTTGCGATATTTCAGGGTCAGTGGAAACGCGACTATTGAGTGCCTAGAGAATTGTCATCCATTTATTTGTCAAATGAAATCTAAATGTGTTAACAATGCTCCAGTATAACTGTATTATTATTTAGTTCTGACCTGTTAAAAGTTTGTGTATTATAAAATATTTTAATTTCATGCTAACTGAAGACAGTATATTACAATTTTAATAATCAGACTGAGTTTCCGTTTCTCAGAGATGAGATCTATTGTCAGATCTGTAAGCAGCTCCAAGAGAATGGCAATCGCAGTAGCTTCTTCCGTGGCTGGATTCTTCTATCTCTGTGCCTGGGCATCTTCCCTCCCACTGAGCGCTTCATTAAGGTGACCCTTACCTATCAGCGTTAAAGTATTTTATTATATATTACGCACAGTGGAGTTTATCAGTTTGGCTTGAACAGCTAAAGAATGTGTGAGTTTTCCTTCTTGGTTTTCTTGCAGTACATGCAAAGCTTCATTCGCCTCGGCCCTGTCGGATATGCACCTTATTGTGCGGAGCGGCTGCGTCGCACTGTTGCCAACGGAGTACGTGGAGAACCTCCCAGCTGGCTTGAGCTGCAGGTGAATTCATTATGTTTACTTTCAATGCATTGCAGTTCGCCGCCATCATCCATGGCCTAGACTCATTAGACATTTTGGATTCATGCAACCATGCATGGTGAACTGTTCAACAAGAAGGGGCACCCAGAGTACTGAAACATGGACACCAAGGCCAATGTAATGCTCTATTTCTGGGGTTCTCAACTGATCTTATCCCGGGACCCACATTTTCTCATGGTCATTAAGTCACGACCCACTTTTAATGAATACAGACCAAACCAATTAATTTTTTAAAACTAGCCTTGAGATTTCAGTGGGGACACGAAAGGTGTGGTGGGGTAGGTACGGTGGCCCTGAAGTGCAAACCACAACAACATTAATAAAGCGCTATTACAAATCACAAAACGCAAAAAACATTAACGAAGCACTATTACAAATCACAAAACGCAAAAAACATTAACAAAGCGCTATTACAAATCACAAAACGCAAAAACATGAACGAAGCGCTATTACACATCACAAAACGCAAAAACATTAACAAAGCGCTATTACAAATCACAAAACGCAAAAACATTAACAAACCGGAAGAGGTAGGTCCCTGTGGGAAAAC
>BRDA01082712.1:0-11542 GCA_036984385.1 Crenuchus spilurus | reverse complement strand
AAAAAATCATACATTGCGATTTCCGGATTTTTTTCTTTTAGATTATGTCTCTCACAGTGGACATTCACCTAATATGAAAATTTCTATATATATATATACACAGTACAATATACAGTATACTACCCCGACAGCGGAATGACCTAAACGAACGGTGAGAGCCCACGGTTGCCAGATCATTACATTTACTGTACGTCCGTAATGTGTTTCAAATCCACCACAATGAAAACAAAGCCTCCTAAAAACAAATAGCCGATGTTGTGCACATTAACACATTCCAACATGGCCCTAAAATAAACTGTACAAAATATTATTAAAAAAAGATATTTAAATTACTGTATTGCATGTCTGTATTATTTGTGTTTGATGCATTTTTTTTCTGATGTGACCCTATGCAAACAGCATGACTAGCTATATCTCTGCCATTTTAGCTATCTAGAACATAGATTATTCTAATTTCCCCCAAAACTTTGGGTACAGCAAAGTCTTGGCAATGAGCAGTTTTGTCCACCCATCAACACACATTTCTCTGGCGAACTTCAAACACAGCCCGATCAATTTGGCACGAACCCACCTAATCTGGCAACACTGCAAGCACTGGATGCCGTAAAGTTCGCACATTTCCCCATGTATAGAATATAAACACAGTTCAGACATTAACGTGTGTGTGTGTGACTGGTGCAGACGCATGTTAATGAATTCACTCGTATTTTCACCATTATTTAGTAAACTAAATAATTTCTCCCTACAGAGTGCAGTAACTTCCGAGTTACACAAACGCATCAATTAAAAAAAAAAAAAAAATTCGGCTAAAGTCCGTTTAATTAATTTCATATTTTTATTTGGACGATTAGATCAAAAGCATAAAATGCAAGCCGATATTTGTTTTTTGGTATTATGAAATGAAAATGAAATATTGAACAGTTTTTTTCATATTCTGTTTTTTGATTCTGAATCGAATATCAATTGAACGATTGTAAATGTGTCTTCTAATGTCTGATCAAATAGTTTATTGTAAAGTACATAAAAAATTGAATACTGTGACAAAGCTGACTGCCTTCCTGCCACAAGACACTGTTGCAGTGTACCAATTCATGGTAAAGGAGCCCCAATCAGTATAAATGAAGATACTTGTCTGAAAATGGACATCTCTGCACTGTATATAACTTTTTACATACATACATACATACACATTACACTTATATAGCGCCTTTCTAGACACCCAAGGATGCTTTACAATCGACACACTTCATATACACACACTCCTGCGAGAAATGGCAGCCAGTCGCGCACAGCGTACTCACACCGTCCACCTGGAGGACTGCATCAAGCACTAGGAGGATCACCCAGGACAGAGTGCCAACCATATCTGGGCATACATACACAGACATACACATTTTTACAAACACCAGGGTTATTTTAGAGTAGCCAATTCACCTGACCTCTATGTTTTTGGACTGTGAGAGGAAACGCTGAGCGCTGAGAGGTGAACGTGCTAACCACTAAGCCACCGTGCCGCTCTGAAATACTGGGTTTCTGGATAGCTTATACTGCAGCTATAAGCCATACTGATCAACATTAACACAAAAAAGGCTTGAAATATGTGACTTTACATTTACTGTATATAAGTTATATGACAGTTTACCTTTTGAGTTAAATTATGAAAAAAATTATGTAGCACTATAGTGAAGGCCATTGAAAAACACTAAAACTGTGTTTCTCCTCAGTATTGAAAAGATGGAGATACTGTTAAGCACTGCTCGCTGCATTGCCTCAAGCTTTTTTGGAAAATTCATGAGATGTTCAAAGAGGTATCCAAATCTCAAAAGCAATATTTATTCATACAAAATATGACCAAATAGGTCACAAAAATGACCCATGAACAAGACCTAATTAACACTATCTATAAAATCTTATTTCTGAACATTTTGGAGCAAGAATGTAATCTCTGCTATGATGCTGGTCTAAAAGGCAGCAATAGGAATGTTCTGAAATGATTCACACCAATTACACATGCTTGGAGCTGATGAATGACTTGAGCAGAATGAGGTCCGTTTCTTGCAACTTAGAGAATCAGAGAATCCATCATATAATCTGGCATGCAGCACACGTTAAAGTAAATGATGTGGCCCGGCCTGCCTCCGAATTTGGCCAAGACTTTATAGGCATCATCTCATACAGCGTGACATGCAATAAACTTATAAGACGGCCGCTATCACAGTTTGCAGCAGGCTTTAGCTGAAGCCCTATAATGGTTTGTGACCTTCAGAAACCTCTTGAACGGGAGCTAAACGTTATTATCATAATGAAAAACATTGGCAGGAGAGAGCGAGATGGGATAGAGCGACCGCTTTCAGTGCAGGGCTGGCAGTGACTGTGTGAACTTCACAACCGCAACCAGAGAGTGCTGGCTGGAATCCTGAGTGGGACACTGCAAATTGCTGACTTGATGTCTTAAAGCTGCAGGTCATCATAACACTGCCTTTGTTCTTCCGATCACTGCCACAAAGCCCTTGGCTAAAAGGCACTTAACATTAGCATGGCACTCGAGATCTCCTTGCACCATGACAGTGGCCTTCAAGATCAGTGTTCCTGCTCTTTTGGCAGTAAATACATGACTAGTGATGAGTTTTAGAACTGCCTAACCTACCTATTGTTAACTTGCTATGCCTCCTGGCATCATTCAAAGTTCTGTATGGACCAAAAACAGTACCTTCTTTCATAAAACAACACAAAACATATTGCCCCCTACACTTCCTGTAGGTAATCTGTCACAATAACCACATATAGCATATAAGCCCTTAACAAGTTTATTGTTGATATGGCTCTCTAATACTGCAATAATATAATAATGCTCATAGTATAATATTTTTACTTAAGAGTTTTGAAATGATAAAAACATTTCTGAGTCTGTAACTGTACTACCATTTTATTATTATGTTAAATGGGATATGTTCCAACTTTCTGTAAAGCTTGTTCAACCAAAGGGTACCCCAAGGGCTGGCTGGGGGGAGTCATGGCACCATGATAAAATTATTGGCCATCCAATTGGTCCCCCATTAAATACTAAGCCACAGTCATTTCTAATCTCTTTGCAGTTGCAAGCCCTTAAAAAATCTAACGTTGAACAATTGAAGTTCTCGCCACAGCATTTACACTTTCACAAGCTCATGATTCCATTTTTTTTGTCAAGGAGACACAAGCCTCATTTTGCTTTATGGTGGCAGTTCCAAACATGTTGAGGTGATGTGTCATCACCTGTAATTGTTTCATGCTTTTGGCAGAGTTGTTGCATCATTTGTTTTGTGAAGTTTGGCAACATTTTTTAGGAAATAATTAAAATAGCTTTTGTCATAATTAGGGCACTATACAATTCCTGGGAAATATTTCAGAATTTCACAGACCTAGTAGCTCAGATATCACAAATTTTATAAGGAAAGTGAGGTTATAAGTTTTATGGCAGTTGTTAAGTAAATCTTGTAAAAAAAAAAAAAAGAAAAAAAAAAAGAAGTAAATCTTGTTAATAGTAGAGAATTCACATTATAAGTGGAGTCTTGAACCCTCCACATTTTTTTCTTAGTTTCGTTCATTTTGTGTCTTTCTCCAACCCAGTGCACATTACAACAATCAATACAAATGTGCCCATTTTAAGGAGAAACCTTCCCACTCCACAGCCAAGAGTCACTTGATCTGTCCAGGACAGAATCATTAACTGTGGTGGAAGCAAATTAGCAATGAGTTTTCACTAGGCACAGCTCACTCAAGCAGGGAAAACAGTGCACCTGTTTGGCTTTGGTGTCATGGTTTTATCACTCTTTGGGGCACTCTCGTTGAATATTTCACCTTGCATGAACTCATCAATCCAAAATGTAAAAAAAGAAAAAACATCATAATGTTATTTGCAGTGCTTGCAATTAAGGTATAGACTGCTCAAATGTATAACTTTAATGGTATTTTGTGACAAATGGTCTATTTCAATTTGGCTGGGCTATAATTTGCTACAAAACAAATGCCCCATTTGCCCCTTGATACACTTTTTTGATCTTGTATTACCTCATTTGATCCCCCACAAGAATGACAAATCACCTAAGCAGCCCTTTTTGTGCCTCTCACTAAATTTCTGTAGGCACCACTGGTTCAACCCTCTACCGAAGAATGCACTTGTGGGCAGAGCATGGATAACTCAATAGCTGCAGCCTAATAACAAGCAAAAGCATGTCTAACTCATCTACACTGGCCGTGTTTTTGTTTGCTACAATATGTGTAGCCTTTGCTGTCAGCTAACAACAGGCCAGAATTAGAAAGCGCATGGCGTTTGGCCCATGTTGCTGACTCAGCACTGGTGCCATGGCTCCTCTTGGCTGTCCTTCTGGAAGCGGCGAGCGGCCAGTTCAACTCTAGTGAAGCGGCTGCCGCAGATGGCCGAACCACACTGTCCACTCTAACAGTGCCTGTGACAATCCAGAAAACTCTCTCTGTCAGCTCTTCCCAGCAGTAAAGCTTGTGATATGCGTCACTTCTTTTTACTGCGTTTAAAAAAACATTTACAAAAAAAAATATCACAACAGCAACATTCCCTAACCGTTTAGCAAGTGACAACCGAACAGAAGAATGTCTGAAACTGGCCCTGGAGTGGTCTGCAAACATTTTGGCATCAAACCAGTTTTGACAGGACTTGTACAGTTCATGCTGACTTGTTAGGGGGGCACTCGGCACCAAATAAAAAGAAACATCCAACAATCAGAATGTATAAAAGGACTCAATGGAGAAGATCAAATAGAGTAAATAAAACGTCAACAGCAAAATAGCTTTGAAAAAGGGCAGTGTTTGGTAGAAACCAGAACATTCACTTAGCATATCATGTCCCAAGGCTAGACTATCAAACCCAATGCATGTCATTACATTCAAATTTACTACAGCAATCTAGTCTTTTTTTCCAAGCAAATGAAAGAGAAATGCTATACAGGCTCGTGCTCATCAGCTACTTCAAAGAGAGTTAAGTGAACCGACAGACTGGAGATTGTTCTCTGCACACAGCAGAGCGACGAACAGCATGGCCAAGAGAAAGAGATGGGAAGACACTTACCAAGACATCAGGTAAAGCAGCTGCTCAGATTGGCCCTCTCAGATTCATAAGAACAAGCAGTCGACATTTGCGTGTGACCATCACATGCGATTGTAACTCATTATTTCAGCTGGGCTACACTCTTAAAAATAAAGGTTCCTATTTAAATCATTCTTCACTTGGAAGTATTATTCTATTATTCTATTATCACGCTCACAAATCTCATTTACAATTGAAGGTACTGTGATAAATCAACTTTTTTGGTGTATGAAATGAAAAATGTGGTCATATGAATTTATATGAATAAAATGTGTGACAGTTTACCTTTTTGAATTAGATTATGAACACAGGATGTTTTCAGGATATTCTCATTGTTGAAGATGCATAAGTATAGTCTTGTTTAGCAGTTCAGTGCAGCACATCCCTAAGATTTCTTTAGTAGCATCTAACTTTATTTGGACCATTATTTCCTTCTATAGATAATTTGCAGATGTTCACAATATTTACAAACTATCTGCTGAAACTCAGTTGATACACAACATTGGTAAGGTTGGGGTAAGGGTTAGGATTAAGGTTAGGATTATGATTAGAGTTAGGGTGTAGGTTTAGGGTTAGGTTTGGGGAAAGTTTAAGGTTTAAGGACTGCCCATTAAGATCACTCTAATAGACAATTAGTAGAATGTCCATTAAATGCAACTATAAAGCATAAACAATGGCCTAACCAAATAAAAAATGTTTAGTCTTTATAATGCTTTTAGACTGTGTTGAGGTTCTTCACAGTTGCATCTACTTTACAATGGATGGTTCACTGAAATTGATCAGCTGCAATAGATGTTTCAACATTGAAAGTTTCTTCAGGGAATGAGAAGGCATTCTAATATGGCAAACCCTTTTTTTCTTTATTGTTAAGAGTGTAGCATAATAACCTCACAACATGTTCATAATGAAGTGGATTTGAAGTCTATGGTGTGTGTGCAGATCCATATATAATAAATTCCTAAACTGTTCTACAAAGAATGAAGACATTGCCTTACCTGGAATGCGTCAACCAAAGCTCCAAATGTTGCAATCAGGTCTCATATTTAATAACAAAGAGTGGTTCTATTACCAAAAAAAAAGTTCATATAAAATGGCCAAACCATATCAATGGCGTAGAGCATAGAGACACAACACAATCTGAAATGAAACTGATCTCAAATGAAAGTATTCAGCATGAACAGATCTCAACAGAACTGAAAGGGATACTTGAATTGCCCTCAACGCCAAACAAACCTCCATTCAAACCAATGCTTTTCTAATTTGGCTTTATGAAAATGGAAATTGCCTTAATACAAATTGCACTTATTGGCAGTTCCCTTAATGTGCAGTGAGATGCTGTTCATGTTTTCCCCAATAAAAAGTAGGCCATGAAAAAGCAACAAAATTGAGAAAGTAAACATAGTAGCCATTATCAATTGACTCGCCTCCATTGTCTTTTCTGTCGCTAATTATGCTAATCGTGGAAAAGCGCTGCCGTTAATTCACAATCAAGGAGAAGCAGCTTGGCGCTTTTGCTAAACAGCCTTCGGGGAGAGGAGTCAAGAGACGATTCTCAGACAGCCACTTACCTGCACTGAAGAAACGCTCAATTCTCAAGAAAAATTCCTCATTTTCTTCACTGAGATGGGTTCTTGGAGAACCTATCTCAGTGATTGAATAAGTAGTTACCACTCCAAGTGCTGCCGGAACGTATCGGCAGCATAAAGGCAATCCGCTTTATGAATAGCGCTGTGCGACGTACTGTACATGCATCTCAAGCGTGGAAGAAAAGGCAGCGGTGGAAGAGCACCTACCTTCAGGATATTTTCTTACATTTATAAGTTAAGCACACTGTTTGCCAGCCCATTTTCAGAGTTCTTAGGAATCTACGATCAAGTGTTCAGTGCAAGACCACAAAGCAAACAAAGCTAGAAACCAATAAGCAGGGACAGAAGTGATAGACAAAAGAAGGAGATTAGGTACCTTTACTTTTACCTACACAATTTGATGAAATGGTTCCATGGAGGAAGCAGAGCCCAGAGAGAGGAAAGGAAAGAGACACTTATTAAGAGTCACAGTTACACAAAGGAGGGTAATAAGGGCAGATAGAGGATTAGTGATGTGGGTGAAAACAGGATGAAAAGCTAATGGTAATGAGTGGGGGGATCTTAATTGAGAAATATTAATTCTCAGTCACATGCAATAGCGCTCTGCGAGGAATTAAATAACTAACCTGGTTACCCAAACTGACCCAATTGCTAAATTCCTGCTGAACACAAGCACATCTAGGTTACCAACACTGATAGGCATGGCCTAGTCTTGTTAGTCCATGTTGCCTCTGCGAACACTGACTGAAAGTATGATAATGCTAAATGCTTAGCGATGATGCTAAGTTCAAAGCTCGGCTGTGTTAACCTGGCTAACCAACATCATCCACATCTGCATTCTTGTGTAGCAACAGTTGCAGTTTTGGACATTTTTTTAGAACTAAGGCAATTCAACCCTATTAAAATTATACTATACTATATGTTGTATTTCCAGTGCTAACTAGCTTATAATGCTAACAGTGATTTTTTTAAATTCACTATTCCTGTACTTTTGAATCTTGAAACACATTGTAAACTTCTAAATTTTGAAAAAACAGAATTGTGTGATATTAACTTTTTTCATTAGGTTGAAAAGAGTTTTGTTCAACAATCAGTAAAGTTTATACAATTTCACAACCGTTGCTAAACAGTTGAGGGTGCAGCCATGGCCTGTAGGGTAGATAAGTGGACTTAGGAACAAAAGGTCATTTGTTTCGTATCCTGTACCATCAGGGCATGGCTGAAGTGCCCTTGAGCAAGGTACCTAACCCCTAACTGCTCCTTAGGTGCCACGATGATGGCTGAAGTACCTTTTAGGAAGACACCTAACCCCCAACAGCTCCCCACTGGGCTGGCCACTACTTCAGTCAAGTTTGTACTCACTACCCTTAGTGTTCCAAGCCAAAGAAATATAAAAGTGTGTGATAATAAGTGCATGTTATAAAGGCAGGATAGAGGCAGAGGTCAGATTCCTATATGTGTAACACTGGTGGGTTCTTCTTTCTTCTCTGCATTTTTTAGAAGTATGAAAAAGTCTGTTTTGAATGACCATGCTAGGCAAGTTGGTTCATTAATGTTGTTTTTAACAATTATGGCAAAAAAAATCGTACTCAATGTTCCATCGATGCTAAGTTGTACCTAGATCCTAATCCCAATGTTGACAGAGCCACTGAAAGCACAGCTCAATGGCAAAGCCAGGCCTTCTTGACCCTCCAATCAAGTTCCCTAAAACTGTTGCAATCCCAGCCAGCACAGACAGTGAGCAAAAAGAAGCTGAAAGCTTAACGCTGAAAGCACAAAAGGCAATGGGGAATGAGGTGGGAATGAGTGAGAAAGGAACATAGGCCATACCTTGGTCGCCCATCATCAGGTGCGCCAGACCTTTAAGGGAAACAAGAATTACAGTCAGAAAAGAAGACAAAAAAACACAGGGAAGCTTCTACTAGACTGACATACAGGCATCTCTCTCAGTGCCTGTGATTCTGACTGGGTCGTAATGCTGAACAGGATCATAGGATGTAGAGAGAAAGGGGAAAGGGAGAGGACAAGACAAGATATGTCTGATCATATTTTGTTACTTTTTTTCTGCTCATTTATTTTCCTAGGTAGATGTAATACATCATAGATGACATTAACAAGACAGAATAAGATCATATATATATATATATATATATATATATGTATGCATTTTCCTCATATATTATCCTCTTCAAGGATACGTCTGATCCAACCTACCTCCCCCTTATTCCTTCGCTTTTCTGACCATGATTTACAGTGCAAACAGAGACAGATGGAGCTAAACACAGCCATATTTTCTCAACGTCTTTGGCGACAACACAAAATATTGCCCCATCGTTTTCCTCTCCACTGCGCAAACGTATAAGTACCTTTGTATGAATGCAGAAATGTTATGTACTATAAATGTCAGGGGCACTTTTATTATTTTTTTTAATGTTCACTGAATTGACTGCCTGCCAAAGCGTTGAGTTTAACACGATCCATTAAGGGACTGAGTGTCGATTCATGAGCTATGGTCTATACGTGTAATTACAATTTAACTGTCAGATGATTTTCATTAAAATCTTTCATTTGCAAAGAAGCAGTTAGCAGTACTCACCCATTCAGGAAATCAAACATACTATGTTTAGGTTGCTCCCTTTCATAGCCACCTACCTCATTCCAACTATCACAAGTACACCAAAATGACGAGTTTGTTTGCAAAAACAGATAACCTCCAAAATTGTAACTTTGCTTTTAAGAGAATTATTGGAATCAGACATGTTTCTACATCATTTTTGGCCTTTTTTTTTTTTTGGGGGGTGGGGGGGTGGACAGTCATCATGACATTTACACACAATGTAAACACATTTTCAAATTACATCAGAAACTGAGAAATGACAAACATGGAGATATCTGCTTTTGCAAATGAACTCTTCATATTCAAGAGTTTCAAGATTCTTTAACTCTTTAAAAAGTGAAATCAGTTGTGCTTCTAGTTGACTGGAAAGAAAACCTGCAGTAACACTTGCCCTTTGTGGCCTCTCTTATAGATTTCTTAAAATATAAGCCATTTCCAGTCAAATTTCATTAACTCTAGTAAACTATTTAACTAGAATGCTATACAGGCTATAATGCAACCAATACATTTTTAATTAACCTTCCAAAAGCAAAATGTTGATCTATACTCTTAAGACCTATGGTAACTTAATGATTCCTGGCTTGGAAGGAAGGTTCTAAGCAAAAGCCTTCATTGGAATCAAACATTACATTACGTAGAGGCTCAATGTTTTTCAGACTTGCACTTCTTATTAGATTTTGTTTGTATTAAAAAAATATTCACTGAAAGGTCCTTCAAACCAAACTTGAAGTCAGAGAACTACCTCTGTATGATTATTTTCAAGTGTAGGCAGAACTCGCTAAATAAACTAACATCTACATGATTGTTGTTCTTAAAAGGTTCTTCTTGTATTTACACAGTAGTTCATGTGCCAAAGAACCATTAGTGCAACCTTTAAGTCTATTACTAAACCCAGTTACACGATTCATGGCTTGGATTTAAGGTTCTATTATCTTTAAATGGTATTGAACTTTTACATTGTGCTGAGGCTCTTTCGAGGTTCTTTTGCTAATCAGTAGAGCAGAAGAGTCTCATACATGTTTATTCGGAATGCTTTTTCCTTCTCAACATCACCTTTACAATCCTCTGTCAACAGTATCTATTGTGAAAGGCACTACATAAATAAAGCTGCACTGAAAAATGACCTTGATATTCAAGCTGACCGCGGCCTTGTTAGACTTCTCCACAAGAAAACAGAAAAAAATAGTCTACTCTTCTACATTCGATTTTAGTTCCTCATGCCTTTCTCTCATACTGGTGTATACAGAAGAATACATTTGACATTTAACTGATGAGTTCCATGCAAAAGAATGATTTACCTTTTCAACCTTGAAGGAGCATTCCACTTATTCCATCACTAGGGATAAGAAGCCAGACTAAATGTTTAGGCTCAACGCCTAATGGGCTTTTGAGTTTTTGAAAACTTCTATGCTCTTTTCATACATGTTCTGCCACTTTATTACACACACCTAGCTCTCATAACCAAAGCCATTGGCTACTTTATGAGGTTCTCGTCCCATGTAAAGTGGAGCCAAATGTATGTAGACAGCAACTGATTGTGCAAGTTCATCTTAGAAAGATGAGAGAGGTCTGTAATCACAATCATAGGTACTATTCAACTATGTTATGTCAGTATGTTCAACTATACATACATGATATATGAATATAAGGAAATACAGACATGAGACATGAAAGACTACACAATGTAAATATAGACTGTACACTATGCAGAGCAGTATATCAGCAGTAACTTAGACTATACAATGTTCAGAGTATTGAGCATGGGGAGATTAGCAGCAATTTATATGAATGAGTGGATAAAGAATAAATATTAGCAGCATACAGTTAAAGTTAAAGTAATCAACTGTAATAAAGTGTCAGTGCGGTGTGTGTGTTTCCTAAGTGGAGTGTAAGAGCCTAACAGCCTCACAAATGAAGCTGTTCTTCATTCTGGTGGTTCTACACTTTATGGACCGCAGCCAGTGAGTGTGCTGGGTGGGTGGGGTCCTTCATGATGCAGATGGCCCTTTTTCTGCACCTAGAGGTGTAGATGTCTGTGGTGGTGGGGAGGCTGACTCCCACAGTCTTCTGTGCAGCTTTCACCACTTTCTGCATAGATTTCCTGTCTGCAGCAGAGCAGCTGCCATGCCACACAGTGATGCTTGAGCACAAGATGCTCTCCACCACACATCTGTAGAAGGATCTGAGAACTGAGGCTCTGAGACCAGCAGTCTCAGGAAGTAGAGCCGCTGGTGTGCC
>BRDA01082711.1:1092-11305 GCA_036984385.1 Crenuchus spilurus | reverse complement strand
GAGCACAAGATGCTCTCCACCACACATCTGTAGAAGGATCTGAGAACTGAGGCTCTGAGACCAGCAGTCTCAGGAAGTAGAGCCGCTGGTGTGCCTTCTTGACCAGACTGGAAGTGTTGCTGCTCCAGGTGAGGTTGTCACTCAGGTGAACACCCAAGTACCTATAGCTGGAGACCACTTCTACTTCAGATCCTCCGATGTGCAGGGGGGGGTGGGCATGTTGGCTTCTTCTGAAGTCCACAATCATTTCCTTCATCTTTTTTACATTGTTGCAGAGGTTGTTTTCTCTGCACCAGCCCTCCAGGTGTTTCACTTCCTGCCTGTAGCCAGACTCATCACTGTTTGTGATGCATCCAACCACAGCTGTGTCGTCTGCAAACTTCACAATATGACAGCCTGGTTGGGTAGGTGAGCAGTCATATGTGAGCAGAGTGAACAGGAGTCAGTGCTGAGGGTTAAGGTGGAGGAGGTGATGTTGTGGATCTTAACAGACTGTGGTCTGTTGGTCAGGAAGTCCAGGACCCAGTTGCAGAGGGAAACATTCAGTCCGAGTGAAAAGAGTTTGTGAGTCAGAGTCTGAGGAACCATTGTGTTGAAGGCTAATGTGAAGTCCACAAAGAGCAGACGGACATAAGAGTCCTTCTGTTCCAGGTGGGTGGGGGCAGTGTGGACCACAGAGAAAATGGCATCCTCTGTAGAACGGTTCTTCCTGTAAGCATATTGGTGGGAATCCACAGTGATGTCGATGGTGGATTTAATATGGGACATGACCAGTCGCTCAAAGCACTTTGTGACTATCGGCGTGAGTGCTATTGGCCAGTAGTCATTCAGACCTGTCACTGTGGAGCTCTTGGGGACTGGAATGATGGTGGCAGTCTTCATGCAGGTGGGGACGACTTTCTGGCTGAGGGAGGTGTTAAAGTTGTCCGCCAGGACTACAGAGAGCTTATCCGCACAGTCCTTTAACACCTGGCCAGAGATGTTGTCGGGGCCGGCTGCCTTTCGAGGGTCGATTCCCCTCAGGGTCCTCCTCCTCCTCCATATCCTATTATGAGCCATCTTGTTTACTTAGATCACAGGGTGCTGGCTTCTTGATAGCCCCAGAATTCAGAAACAACCTCCCAGACAACATCCAGGACTCAGCCACAGTCTCAACCTTTAAGTCTAGGCTGAAAACTTACCTGGGCTGTCTTACCGCTGCTCACATGATCACTCAGGTTTGTTGACGGAGGGATGCCAGTGTCACAGGGAGCTCCCATGTCTGTTTACCTTTTGGCTCTTTCCTTTTAAGTATGCTGTTCTAGATAGTTCTGCCAGAGTCATTAGCCACACTTTGATAAGTCTCATAATCCTTGTACACTATAAACCTAAACAGAACTAATTCCATCACTGTCTTAGACCAGGTGCTTACCAACAACCAACTACTATGAATTGCTCCAGATGACCTACACTACAGACCACATTCAACTTTATATGGGCTCTATTTACTGCTAGTATTATTATTATTATTATTATTATTATTATTATTATTTTATTATTATTTTTTATTATTATTATTTTTATTATTATTATTATTCCTGTTGCACTACTGTCACCAAATCACTACCTGAACACTCCAACAGCATCATAGGATTGTGTGACTGTATCAAGAACTTGTAATTAGTTGACCAGAGGAGGATGGGTCCCCCATCTGAGTCTGGTTCCTCCCAAGGTTTCTTCCTCCAGCTCTGAGGGAGTCTTTTCACTGTTGCTGTTGGCTTGCTCACTGGTGCTTTTGTATTTTGTTATTACTAACTCAGTAAAGCTAATATTTGACATCAATTGTAAAAAGCTCTATATAAATACATTTAATTTGACTTCACTCCTCATCTGCCATGTTGCTAGCAGCAGTGCTGAACTGATCTTCAGATATGTCAATCATGAAAGAGGCCGTATAAGACAGAGACACACAATATAATTTGACAAATCATCACAAGCCATGTCGTAGCCATCAACATTTTCTTTCATGTTTGTAAACATTTAGAGAACATAAAATGTCACAAATCTCTAGAGTTCACTTGAAAAATAGATCAATGGATGTCTTCAAGATTGATAAAATAATTATTAAGAAAGTAATATGTTTATTTTAAATATTTATGAACAACACATCAGTGTACAGCAGGGTTGTCCAAACTACGGCCCGCGGGCCAACTGTGGCCTGTGGTCCATTTTTAATTGGCCCACAAGAAATTTTATAAATAGAATAGTATATGGCCCGTGCTTCAACTTTTGCTTGAGTGTAGTGCACTTCTTAGTTTTAACACCAGGGGTAGCTACTGTTGATCAAGGAAGTTGCTCCACCAAAAAGGACAATCACAGACAGAGTTGCCATGTTTGCGGTTTTCACGCCAAATTGGACTTGTTTGAAAGTCCAGTCGCGGGTGAAAATTCAAGGTTGGCGGGGTGTGTTTTTTGGGCATATCTAAAAATTACTGCAGCCACAAAAAAAACAACAAAAAAGTGGGTGTTGCCTAGGATATTACTTCAACATGGCGAGCAAACGTGTATAAATCAACACTAAGGAAGTATGAATACAACAATAACAACAAAGAGAACATAACAATATAAGGAAAGATAGCCTGAAAAGGAGAGAGAGAGAGAGAGAGAGAGAGAGACAGACAAGGTGAAGAGAAAACAGTCACTAGCTAATATGACAGGTACACTCATAGTTGTTTTGCCATTTGCTTCAAACATGTGACAGATATATTTAGGGCTAGTTTAAGCTTCTGAAGGGCGGGTTTTAGACTGACATTGGGCTGGATATTTTTGTTGGACCTGGCAACCCTGATCACAGAAGAAATTTATCCCAAGTTACACCCACTGAGTGCAATGCTGTTCCCACTTTATGTGAGTAAAAAATATATTCCACATTACCCATGTGTTAATAAGCATGCATGTGCAGGTACACATGCTTCAAATATCAATAATACACATCAGTTCTGTCACTACCCTTCTTTTGCGCACCACTTTCTTAAATGCGTTTTTCTTGTTAACACACAGAGTACACACCGCAGTACACAGTGCACACACTGCACACGCAAAGTCAGCTGATCTCGTCTGATGCAGATTTGCTCCTTGATCAAGTGACATTTGTCCAGATTTTTGGCATGAGTAGCGTCGGATCAGTACTGCAGCTGGATGGCCCGATTTACATACCCAGCGCAGCTGATACCAGAATAATTTACTAAAATTATATGCACTCCTGTTATTAAGTCCAGTTCAGTCTGTTAATGTTGATAACTGTTTCAAACGAATGTTAATAGGTGTTGCTAAGCCTAATAACTTAAATAACAAGCTTGAATGTTACCCGTCCCATTTTCCACTTTGTTGTTTTTTCTCTGTGTTGTAAATCTTCCATCTAAGAAGAAATCTGAGGCTGCTGTTCCGAGAATGAGCTACCAAAGCCTTTTCTGAATAAATCAGTAAAGATCCATTTATGGAAAGCTGTGATGAAGGCAGTTTTATCTTTAATTATATTTAACAATGTAACATATTTGACCACTTTTAATTGATCTTTCTAACTTTAATACACCAAATTTAAGGCTATATACCTAATTTCTAGTAAGTTTCACAGCCCCTCCTATATTTTTATGTATGTGGCCCTCAGTGAAAAAAGTTTGGACACCCCTGGTGTACACATTGTGAGTAATTGTGCTACAGAAAGGATGGAGCCTGTAGACGGTCAGTCTGCTGTAAAGAAAGGTCTTATTTGAAAAGGTCTTATTTATTAAAAATAAACAGCCTGCTTAACAATAAAAATAAAGTGGCTTGATGTCCACTAGCTGTTGTTTTTAGAATAAAATGATTTATTAGTAAAGTATGTTAGACTGTTGTTGAGATCGGGCTGAAATGTCTACATTGCAAGCGTTAAGGGACAAATGGGAGCTGGTGGGAGTGGGATTAAAAAATTTAGTGCGCTGCAGACTTCTATTGTAGACAAACAAATTGTCAGTTAAAGTTGGTAAAAAAAAGTTATGTTGACATCCTTTAACACCCAGAAATGTCTTAGAATAGCACTCAAACTGTTTGTTCTGAGCCAGATTTTTAAAAAAGGGTGTTTTTTTAAAATAATTTAGTTAAGATACCTCAATGAATACATCCCCTTTAATGTACTTTAAACAGATATTTGTTTTTCTGAATTATAAAGAATTATTTGGCTGAATTTTCATCACAGATTACAAAATGTGAAACAGACAGGATTTTGGTCCCATATAATAACTGGAAAGTTACAGAAGCTTTTTTTCTCTCCTCAATTTTATGATGCTCTGAAGACTCTACATATATTTACTTATTTCAGAAAGAAACCCAAAAGAACAGAGTGAGAAGAGGGGTGTATTTTTCTTTTTTAGGAAGTTGTTTCTTCCTCATCAGTGGCTCATTAGTCAGCTCTGTTTCTTACTCAGCCTTCATCCTGTTATGGACTTTTGTGTGTTTGTCAGAG
Organism: Crenuchus spilurus; assembly: GCA_036984385.1. Taxonomy (NCBI): domain Eukaryota; kingdom Metazoa; phylum Chordata; class Actinopteri; order Characiformes; family Crenuchidae; genus Crenuchus; species Crenuchus spilurus. Next base: position 6,825 of record BRDA01082711.1, on the reverse strand, counting down.
TCAAAGTCAAAGTCAACTATTGTTATTCAGACTCTACAACAGAGATTATACAACTGAACAGAAATGTGTTTCTCCAGACTCCAATGTGCAAAATATATCAGACACAGTACATTAGATTAGGGATTTGAAATACAGTATTAAAATTTGTATCATATAGATATGAATGGATTGAATATTGCACATATTACGTATAATATAGACATAGGTGTACTTGACTACTGAAAAGTGATAAGGTGCATACAGTAATTATTGAATAACAATAGCTGCACATGAAGATATAATTGTGTGTGTTGTTAGCGGTGTATGTTAAACCGTTTGTGTGTATTCAGCAGTTCTGAGGTTGCTGGTGAGACTGGACTCTATGGCACCTCTGTAGAAGATTGTGAGGATAGGAGGGGGGAGGTTTGCTCTCCTCATCCTTCACAGAAAGTGAAATCGCTGCTGTGCCCTTTTGACTAGGGAGGTAGTGTTTGTTGAACAAGTCACGTCAAACAGCAGCGGGCTCAGAACACAGCCCTGGGGAACACCAGTGTGTGTGTGTGTGTCTGTGTGTGTGTATGTTTATGTGTGTGTATGTGTATATGTGTTGCTTCTGTATTACATGAGGCACTTAAGCTCACATGTGGTTTACAGACAGTGTCAGACTGAATAAGGTTACTGTATGAAGCTCTGCAGTTAAAAAAAAAACATTTTTTTTCATAAAAAGGGGTCAAGGGTTCCTAAACAAAATGAGAGAAATACATATAGAGAGACAGTGAGAGACAATGAGAGTGAGAAAGAGAGACAGAGAGAGATGGAAGAGAGAAAGAGAGAAAATCCCTGTTGCTTGACTCTGAACCCAGGCACATACCAGTCCTGTGACAAATGCAAGATATTAGTCCATAAACAACCTCAGTAAACACTATTAATCACTAGAATATGAGATATTAGTCTATAAAAAAGCTCAATAAACACTATTAATGATTAAAACAGTGACTAGAATAGTAGAATTGCAGGGCAGTCGTGGTCTGGTGGTTAGGGATATGGTCTTGCGACCAGACGATCACCACTCAGGTCATGACTGATGTGTCATTGAGCAAGGCACCTAACCCCCAACTGCTCCCTGGGCACTGTGGATAAGGCTGCCCACAGCTTTGGGCACATATTCTCACAGCCTAGTGTGTTCAATAATGTGTGTTTAACTGCATGGATGGGTTAAATGCAAAAATTCCATTGTGTGCAATCACACTGGGAAAAAATGAAATGAAATGAAATTAGAGGAGATATTAGTCAGTAAACATTCTCAAAATCATTTGAACACACCAGAATAGGATGATTCTTATTTGATTATTGAAATAAATAAAAATTTATGCTGTAGGAGTGAGTGATACTGCAAAACTCTTACAATACTTGAACAGCCTTTCTTATCTATGTCACATTCTGTGCAGCACAAAATCCACTTCAACAGGACAGATCCTAGAACACTAGAAGATGTAGGTGTATTTTATTTTTACATGAACTGTTCATATACACTGCTGACAGTTTCAGATTTAAAATATTACAGCATATCACCTTACTGACAGTAAGACAGTATTGTATATATGAAATCGTAGTCCCTGTAGTGTGATACTGTCATATCGACAGGCTCTTACTGATACACAGCTCTGGGTTACAGCAGTCGTACTGCCAGGTGAGCATGTTGTTACCAGTGCAGCATTTGCCTGTTTTGACTGTATGGGTCATACTTGACCCAGCACTGCAGGCTGTATTTTAGTCAAGCGGTGTAATGATTTCAGACCTAAATGATTAATAACAAAATGTAACAAAAAGTTTGTATTTGATTACATTTACTCAGAAATGCATACTGTACCATAACATCACAACATTACTAAATCATCATCATCATCATTATCATCATTATTATAAGGACAGAATGTGATCATATTGACAACTCTTACTATGAAGTCATTTTCACAAAAAACAAAAGCAGCAGCATTTATTCATCTGTATAGTTCACAGGTCCGACTGTATCCTAAACCACACCCACTAGTCTAACCCTAATCCTAAACCACACCCACCAGTCTAATCCTAAACCACACCCACAAGTCTCACGCTAACCCTAAACCACACCCACAAGTCTCACGCTAACCCTAAACCACACCCACAAGTCTAACCCTAACCTTAAACCACACCCACAAGTCTAACCCTAATCCTAAACCACACCCACCAGTCTAATACTAATCCTAAACCACACCCACCAGTCTAATACTAATCCTAAACCACACCCACCAGTCTAATACTAATCCTAAACTACATCCACTAGTCTAACCCTAACCTTAAACCACACCCACAAGTCTAACCCTAAACCACACCCACCAATCTAATACTAATCCTAAACCACACCCAGCAGTCTAATACTAATGCTAAACTACACCCACTAGTCTAACCCTAACCTTAAACCATACCCACAAGTCTAACCTAAACTACACCCACCAGTCTAATACTAATCCTAAACCACACCCACCAGTCTAATACTAATCCTAAACTGCACCCACTAGTCTAACTCTAATCCTACACCACACCCACCAGTCTAACCCTAACACTAAACCACACCCACCAGTCTAATCCTAAACTACACCCACCAGTCTAACCCTAATCCTAAACCACACCCACAAGTCTAACCCTAAACCACACCCACTAGTGTAAACCTCACCCTAACATCTGGAGTTTTGGTGATATACCTTTACCAAAACAATGTACACTATTTAGGTTACTGATTTGTAGTGTTTGCATCTTCATTTCAAAATGTCTTTGATCTGTTTTATGCTGTTTTGCTCTAAAAGGAAAGTTGTGCTTCTGGATCTGGTGTTTGTGGGAGTCAGGAGGGGCTGATGTAGGAGAGGAGAGAGGCAAGAGAGGAGAGAAAATAACTGGCAAAAACAGAGGAATGAGAAGGGAGGGGAAGAAATGCAGGGAGAAGAGAGGAGGAGTGTGTGTGTGTGTGTGTTTGGAGGGCTGCCCATGTTGGGGGCCAGAGAAAGAAAGAGGTGAGAGGAAGGGGAGAGAGAGAGAGAGAAGGGAGGAGTCAGTAAAAGCTGAATGTCTGCGTTCCTGAACTGAGGGGAGTTTCCTCTTTGTGTGTGTGTGTGTGTGTGTGTGTGTGTGTGTGTACTGAAGTGTTACTTAATGAGTGTGTTATGTGATATGGATGGGAAAGAAACTCAGCATCAGTACAAAACTAAAGCGAAATGGGAAAAATGACAAAAATCATTTAAATGTAAATGTGGATGTTACAGGACAGTATAAGCAGAGAGGGGTTGTGGGGGGCTAATGCACTCAATGACCTGCAGTTACACACACACACACGCACACACACACACACACACACAGACACAGACACAGACACACACACAGTCTCTGTGGACACAGGCCAGACGCCTACACAACTGTACCTCGTCAGCACTGTGTACATGTGTGATGGAGTATGTAACTGTGTGTGTATGGAAGGGGCTTTTTGGACTTGTCTAGCAGAAAGAAATGTAAATGACTTACAGTCACTGGAGTAAATTTAGAATGTCTTTTTCCAGCTGTTTGCGTGCAGTGGAGAGCAGGAGTTGGAGACAGGGGGAAACATTTTGCAAGCACATGTGTAGGACTGAGAGAGAGTCATTCCTTAAAAACACTAATTATCTCTCATTAATCTCTTAGAGTTTGTAGCCATGCTGTCGCTCGACGAGCCACTGGACTTGAAAATTTCACCCAAACATGACAGGACTCTCAGAACGTCCATCTGTGCCCCGCTGCGGTTCGCCCGAGCCCACGTCCTGCGACCAGCACACAACTCGGACTCAGGTCAGTACAGAACAACACTTATCAATGCTTTTTATCTGCAAATCACTGTATATGTACACTCTGATGTACAGTTTTTGTTTCATAAAGCGATTAAGGAGAGAGAACAGATTGCACAGTGAGAGAAGAACAAAGTGACAACAGACAGATGCTTATTCAGGAATGTTATTTGTGTGTTTGCAGATGGAGAGGTACTGGACTCTCACCCTGCCTCAAAATTGGACCTCAGCCTGTCCCCCTTGTCCCCTCCCTCACCTCCACACTCTTGCTCCAGTTGCAGCCCTCTACCACCCCCGCTGGTCAGGGTGAGCTATAGCACACAGCTGTTACAGACAAGGCATTTAGTTTACATAATATGTCAATTAACAAGCAAATAATTCAAGAAACTCAATCCAAGCCTCATTTATGTTTGTAAATAGATGCTTTATTATGTTTTGAAAAGTATGAAACATTATTAATGTGCATAAAAATGCATTGTTGCTATGTTTGTCATTTTCTGAAACAAACCAAAAAGGTCAGAAATTGAGTTGAGTTTAAACTATGGCTGTCATCTTAAGAATGCACAAACACAATAAATGTTTAACACAACTTTTTAAATGCTGTTAGGACATTTTCAGTATGTTACCAGACTACATTATGCACAGAATGCACTATGGATGCACAAAGCTTTTTAACTGAGGGATTTCAGATCCTTATTGTTCATTTTAAACAGAGTAAAATGTCAGTGATGTGGTTCGTATATTCATACAATTCTTGTACAGAATGAGGCTCTATTAGATCATGTTAATTGCATTCTTAAATGGGCAGATTATATGTAATCTCAGTCTTAAACTGATCAAAACACATTTCCAAACAATCTCCTGTGATATCTGAAGTAAATATAAATGGAATTATTAAAGTGACTCATAATTAGATTAACTGCTCAACATACTGAAGGCTGTGAATAAGTATAACATGCAGATCATGTAAAACAAACATGATGATGAACACTGAAGATATACTGAAGATCACAGTCAAAGGAAGACTTCTGGAGCAAGTAGACTCTTTCATGTACTTGGGATGCAGAGTAACAAAGGCTGCAGACTGTGCCAGTGAAGTGAAGACAAGAATGGCCATGGGCATGTTGGTGATGGTCAAATTGACAAAGATGTGGAAAAGCAAGTCAATTAGCACCAACACCAAACTAAGACTGATGAAAGCCTTGGTCTGGCCAGTAGCTACATATGGATGTGAAGCCTGGACACTGAAGAAAGAGGAAGAAAGACGGTTTCAGGCTTTTGAGAACAAGTGCATCAGGAAGTCGCTGAAGATCTCATGGATGAAGATGATGACCACTGAATAAATCTATGAGATCGCCAGAACTGAAAAGGAGTTACTGATGCATGTGACCCATCTGTGCAGCCTACCATCGTGAGGCGATGACGGCATGTGACGTGACTGTAATACTGTAGTGATGGGCGATAAAAACGATCTCGATTTGTTTCACGATAATTTTTCTCTCAATGACGATGATAAGCTGGGACAACAGAATTCAGTAAACATTAACGTTCGTTTCCATTTCACGTCTAAGCAGCTTGACAGTGAGTTCTGAAGTGTGATACTGCTGCTCATTAGACAGATCCTCCTTACAACAGGAAATACGTCAGAGGTCAAAGACTTGCTAATATGTTAATTACAGTACATTAATGGTTCTAAAGGTTTAGAACTTTGCAGTTGGAATGTGTGTTTTTATCTTGTTAATAATTTATTTTGCTACATTATAATATTTTCTACTTCCTTGTAGGACACATAACAGTACTATATATATATATATATATATATATATATATATATATATATTTTTTTGAAGATTGTATTTTTACAGATTGTTAATTTTTTTTTTTATATATATATATATATATATAT
>BRDA01082710.1:0-15390 GCA_036984385.1 Crenuchus spilurus | reverse complement strand
TATATGCTGCCACTGGGCAGAGTTATTAGCAGACATGGCATTACCTTCCATAGTTACGCTGATGACACACAGCTACACATATCAGCTAAACCAAATGAAAAACCAAAACTAAAGAAAATGGAGGACTGTGTAAAAGATGTGAAGCACTGGATGACGAACAATTTCCTCTTACTAAACAGGGACAAAACAGAGGTCCTCCTCCTAGGTCCAAAATCAGCTTTAAACAAGGACTTAATATTAAATCTTGCTGACTCCCCTACTCATCTAAGCTCATCAGCTAAAAATTTTGGTGTCATAATCGACTCAGACTTATCATTTGATCAGCATATAAGTCACATTACAAAAATAGCTTTTCTACACCTTCGTAACATCTCTAGGTTAAGAAATGCCCCTTCTCTACCTGACGCAGAAAAATTAGTACATGCTTTTATTACTTCAAGATTAGATTATTGCAATGCACTACTGTCAGGATGCTCCAGCAAAAACTGGAATAAACTCCAGTTAATTCAAAATGCAGCAGCCAGAGTCCTCATTAAAACCAGGAAATTCGATCACATTAGTCCAGTCTTATCAGCCCTCCATTGGCTTCCAGTTAAATATCATATTGATTACAAAATCATTTTATTAACATATAAAACCCTGCATGGTCTCGCCCCTGAATACCTGCAAGCCCTTATCACAAGCTATGACCCACCAAGATTACTCAGATCCCAGGGTGCCGGTCTCTTACTAGTTCCGAGAATTCATAAGGCGTCACCCGGGGGAAAAGCCTTCTCCTATATAGCCCCATGATTGTGGAATAATCTTCCAGCTAGTGTTCAGGATGCACACAGTCTCTACTTTTAAATCGAGACTCAAAACCCACCTGTTCAGTTTAGCTTTTTGTAATTAACCTCTCCTTTCCAGTTACTGTCGTTACAGGACTTCATAAACATGGAGAATTGCGGAAATCTCAGACACTCCATGATGTTGTTCCAACATACTGGAGGTTGATGATGGCGGTATGGATGGATACCTGTCTGGTCTGATGACACTCTAATATCTGTTCTTTCTGGTTTTCTTCCTTCCAGCCAGCTCGCCCGGATGCTATCTCAATGCAAATATTCACCCATGTTTTCTACTGCACTCATCCTGATTGTTTCTGTTTGCTGTTTGTTTTCTTCTCTCTTTTCTGAGGAAATGGCCACTAAAGGTATTTGATGGCTAAATTCTCCTGCAGTCCGCAACAGACCACCAGGTCCACTACACCTACTGCAGTCAATTCCTTCTGCTCAAGAGTGGGTTTTCCTGCGGTTGACATCAGACCTGCTGCTCACTTACATCTACTACTAGCAATGATCAGACTGAAGCGCTAATGCTACTGCATTTTAAATATGATACCTGATATGGATGCAATGATCACTATTATTAATATCATTAATGTTTTATACTATAGCACGTCAGATTTAACTAAGGATGTAAATCTGTATCAGTAGTTTGATCAGAGGAGGATGGATCCCCTTTGTGAGTCTGGTTTCTCCCAAGATTTCTTCCTCAAGCCTTGAGGGAGTTTTTCCTTGCCACTGTTGCCTTCGGCTTGCTCACATTGGGCTTAGATTCAAATTGTTTGATACTAATTAAGTAAAGCTGCTTTGTGACAACGCCCATTGTAAAAAGCGCTATATAAATACATTTTGATTGATTGATTGATTGAAACTAGTACTTTTGTACTTGAGTAAAAAGCTTAAGTTGATACTTCAACTTCTATAAAAGTCTTTTTAAACCCTAATATCTATACTTCTACCTGAGTAATGAATGTGAATACTTTTGACACCTTTGAATGAGACACAGGAACACCATGTGAGAGGGTTAAAAACAGTGAGATTCCCACCAAAATCAGTGGGAACAGGTATGTTCCTCAGAGGTTCTATCACATGTTCTTGTGTTTTTTATATTTCTGAATTAAAGGAGGATCAGTTCTGAATTCATAGGATACAGAACTGTAAATAAACAGTAAATGAACTGAAGGTTCTCATCTCATTTCTCTTTTCTGTCTCCTATTCCAGCTTAGTTTCTGACATTAACAGTCATGTCTCGCTCTGTTTCAGTCTGTTTCAGTTTGTCATTTTTCGTCCTGAAAGACGAGACCTTTTGAGCCCTGCCCCAGAGGTTTGAGGGGAATAGAGCACAGCTCGTGTTCTGCATAAAGAACCACAGAAAGGAGCCGCTGGGTCTGATTCTGTTCTGTACTCGTTTCTGTAGAACACTCACTATGATTGGACTGTGAATGCTGATTGGATGCTGGGTTGAATCCAGGACAGATGATTGGCTATTGTGTTGTGTTTTTTTATAGAAACAGTTTGACTATTTAGGTGAGCTCTTTATCAACCAGAACCTTACAGCTCCAGTTCTGAACTAAAGAAGAAACAATTGGACTTGTCTTCCTTATAAAGAAAGAAAGAAAGAAAGAAAGAAAAAGTAGAAAGTGTTTAAAAAGTTTTGGCAGCTTCTTAATTCGCGTCCGTTGGAGTTTTAATGATTGAAATATCTTCTGAGGGGCGGTGTTGCATACGACTTCTGTGAAGCGACCAATCAGAACACGGAGGGGCGTGGTCATGAAAACGCTGAATTCGGTGCCAAACTGTCATTGCTAGGAAAAGCAAGCAGGACAACTAGCCCTGAATGGATGAGCAACTGCAAAATAAAGAGCTAAGTGAAGCTGTATCTGCTCCTAAATCAGCGTGTGACATTTTTAACTTTTAGATTCTGTTTTTAGAGCATCAAACTGTAAGATATAAGCTTTAGGAGCAGAGTAGTGCCATGAGAATATAATAAAAGTAAACTGTATAAAATGACAAAAGATTTAAATATGCTCTGAGAGCAGGATGTGAATGAAGTTGTGTAAACTGAAGCTTACTAGCTAATTTAAGGTGTCGTGAGATTAGAGGCTCTGATTCCAGTGTTTCATGCATTTATAGGCTCAATCTAATACTAGAGTAGTTAGGTTATCTAGCTAGCAAGTTATAGCGCTTTACAAGGTAATAATAAGCAGATAGTCAGCTAGCTACCTTGCTAGCTAGATCGCTAAACTGAGCAACTTTGGAAGTTTAGTTTATGCAGGTTTAAATGCGAGCTGAGTGATGAGAGCAATGAAGAGCAAAGGTGGCAATTTACTGCAATAAAAACAGCAATTTCCAATTTCTGCACAAAATTACATACCCACATCCTAAAATGAAAACAGATAGTTTCACAATGTTACAGAAACACTTTCAAAGTTTTAATAGAAAATACTTAAAAATATTGAAATGAATCTCATTTGTCAAAATATTACAAAAAAACTAGGTGCTTTTCAAAATGTCATTTTAAAATTTAGATTTCAGTATCTATAAATGAGACGGTTCCCATCAATGAACTCTTTTTGCTGTTAAAACTTTATTTTTATATATGTATATAATCCAGACACTGCGCACATAATTTTGAAATTTTCTGACAACAGTACCAGATAATGTGGAGTAAAATGTTTAGTTTGTAAATTTAAAGTGATCTTTAATTAGTTGGATCTATAATAAACAGCATTTTGTTTATTTACATGTGGATTACTGTAATTCCACAAATGTTCTACGTCACTATACATACAGTGATTTACTACCGTACCTACTGTGGAATCTGGTTATACGTCATATATCAGTATTAGTATTGATACTCAGCACCAGGATTGATACTCTGTGTCAGTATCTATTGATACTCAATATCAGTGTTGATGCTCAGTATCAGTATTTATATTCAGTATCTGTATTGATACTTTGTATCAGCATCTGTATTGGTACTCGGTATCAGTATTGATACTCTATATCAGTATGTGTATTGATATTCAGTATCAGTATTGGCATTGATAATCTTTATTAGTATCAGTATTGATATTCAGTATCAGAGCGTCACTGTGAGATCAGTCAGTCTATGTTTTTGGTCGTTCAGGTTGTCTCTTGGCTTGGGGGCGACTGACAGTGAGACGAATTGGACCGTACTTAAGGAAACAGAATATCAATAAACAGCCAAACGGAAACACACCGGCACCACGGCTACAGCAACTAAACAACAGCTCTGAAAAATGAGCTGGTCACTGACCAGCAGTCTGATTAATCACACACTCACTCTCTCTCTCTCTCACACACACACACACACACACACACACACACACAAATATAAACACACACACATATAAAACACACACACATATAACACACACACACACACACACAGTCAGTGTGATGAATGTCACCCAATAAAAATAAGGAATATAAAGCTCAGAGCTTGTTAAGTCAGTTTTCATAAATAGCTCTGAAACAGACTACAGGACAGTGTGTGTGTTTGTGTGTGTGTGTGTGTGTGTGTGTGTGTGTGTGTGTGTGTGTGTGTGTGTGTGTTAATACAAAACATTTTCCTTTTATACATACATTTAAATACCTTATACCTGTAATAAAAATATTACATGTACTTTTATTATTAATTATTATTATTATTATTATTTTAAATATTACTACATATAAAATGTGTATGTGTACAGTCTGATAGTGTTTTTAATGATTGTTGTTATGTCAGAGCTGATACAGATGAGCTGTTTGATCTTGCTGCAGACATCTGTGTCTCTGATTTGTTTTGTTCTGATGTCTCATCTTCACCTCTCAGACTTTCTCATCAGCTCCATTATTATTATGATTATTATGATTATTATTATTATTATTATTGTTATTATTAGAAATGTAATCAGAATAAATAGTGCTGTTATTAATTGTGGTTTAACATGGACTTTAAACTTCTCACTTTATCCTAACGACAGAATATCTTACTAATCTGGGCAAATTCACATCTACATTTAAAGGAATGGTTCACCCAAAATCATATTTACCCCACTTTCCACTAACCTCACATATCCACAACCAAACTAAACTTACTCAAAAATCCAGATTGAAGGTGTGACAGACTAGTGGATGTAGTTTAGGACACATTATGACCTCGGTTACATGACCACTCAGAGCTGATACAGATGTTCGTGAAGATGTGGCAGACTAGTGGGTGTGGTTTAGGACAGAGCCAGACTAACTATGAACTATAAACAATAACAAACACTTGTGTAGACGAATGCTGTGTCGGCTGTCTTGGAGCAGGAAGTGCTGATGTAGAGTCAGTTTTAGTGCTTCTACCAGCCTTGCTGCTGTCTGAAGTGTCTGAGCTTTTATCCATTAGGTCAGGGCAGCCGTGGCCTGCTAACCAAAGGATCTGGTCTGGTGACCAGAAGGTTGCCGGTTCAATCCCCTGGCATGACTGGACAGAAGTGCCCTTGAGCAAGAACCTTTTACTTGCTAATCTGTATATCACATCACCATAGTCTAGCATAGGAAAGACTGTCATTTAAACTAAGATTAATTTAGCTGAACAATTTAAGAAGGCACACATTCTGTATAAAAACATTCTAGACTTAGAGTGTATGATGTGATACTGATGTGAACTGAGAAAGACAAAGTATCATCTAACCAAATATCTAAATATTTATATTCTTTAACCTCATTTATTTCAATGCCATCAAGCGTGAGAATAGTTTGATCTATTTGAGGTACAGAACCCTTCTTGCTAAACATAACCTTGGTCTTGGTGGTACTTATCAGAAGATTCAAGCTGAAAAATGCTTGCTGAACTCTGACAAAACTCTTGGAGTGAATTAATTGCAACCTCTGGAGAGGGACCAACTGCATAAAGATATATAATTAGATTACATTTTCATGTTGAAGAAGTTAATCTTGTTTAGTGAGGCTGCAGGCCTTTAGTGCTAAGCTATTAGCATCAGATCACATTAGCACATTAGCATACACATCTTGAGAATAACAGCATCACTTAAATCTTCACTTTACACCACCTGGACCACAGAGTCAGGACAGTCATTTTCCCAAAGGGAAAATAAAGGGCCTAAAATAGAACCCTGTGGCACTCCACTAGTACGAGATGCTGAAGCAGACATCCTACCTCCTGCGAAAACTAAAAATGACCTATTTGATAAATAGAAGTTAAACCAGTTTAGAGCCGTCCCAGAAAATCCAGCCCGCTGATGTAGCCTTTCTAGTAAAATACTGTGGTCAATGGTAGCAAATGCCGCTCTAATGTCTAAAAGAACTAACCCTGAAACTTTACCCAGTGTCGCCATACATTAAAAGGTCATGTAAGACTCTAAGCAGAGCTGTCTCAGTACAGTGCTTAGCGTAAAAACCAGATTTAATTTTTTTCAAAGATATGGTTTCCTTCTAAAAACTCCACCAGATGGGACAAGACAGCTTTCTCTAGTATCTTTGAAATAAAAGGTAGCTTAGAAATTGTCCTATAATTGCTACAAAGACATGGGTCCAGATTTGTGTTTTTTTCTTCAGAAAAGGCACCACACATTCCAGTTTAAAGGAGTCAGGGACAAAACCAATAGACGGCAATACCTGTTTTAAAAATTTATATTGTAGGACATGAGGAGGGGTGCAAACCCTGCACAACAGAAACCAATTTCTCAAGTGTAATAGTTTTGAACTGAGTAAAACAAGCTACATTACAAAAAGGGAGAAATGTAGATGGGGTAGTAACAAGTAAAATATGTCTCTTAGGTCTCTCACTTTACTTACAAAAAAAGTTAAGAACTAAACACCTGACAAATCAGACTGACCTCAGACGTCTGCATTAATAAAGACTCACATTCAACATCTGCAGTAAAATATAAAAATTAACATCGTTCTCATGAATAAATATGAATATATAATAAGAATCTGCACATTGATGACATTTAAAGTCATGAATATTAAACAGTTCTGAGGCTTTAATTTCATGTTTAAATGAAAAGAGTCACAATATTTAATAAAAATATTAAAAACAGGAAAACTGACACACACACACACACACACACACACACACACACACACACAGGCTGAGTAATTATTACACACAGGGAGAAAAGGTACATTTGCATAATTAATTTATTTAATATGTCTAAAGCTGCTGAAATTGTTTTGCATGTTTTATTACAGTCTTAATCTGCTTTGTGAGTTTATAGGTGATTTTTCTGTGTAATTATGAGATTTAAAAGTACTTTAATGAAGGAAAATCTGCTCAAAAGAGCTCAGCAGAACAAATGAACAAATATTGAAATAGAGAACAACAGTTTACAAATGTAGCTCCACACATTCAGTCTAAAGCAGTGTAGCTCCACCCATTCAGTCTACAGCAGTGTAGCTCCACCCACTCAGTCTACATCAGTGTAGCTCCACCCATTAAGTCTACAGCAGGTTAGAATGTATGCTGTTGGTCCATTAATGTCATTGCTGTAAATTGAGTGTGAATAAATATTTTTTGATTAATTAAAGTGATTAATTGTTATCAGTCGTTAACCTGACACCAGCACTATTGAAATGTGTTTTAATCTTCTTAATTTAATTTTCTTTTTGATAAATGCTGAAGAGGAATGGTGAAATGTGAGTTTTAACATTTCATCATTAAAGACAAATAAAATCAGTCCAATTAATAAAATCAATAAAATCAATTACAGTTAATCTGTTTCCACACAGTGACATCACCTGTCTCATTACACTAAGCTGATCTGCTAATTACTCTTTAGTCACCTAATTACACTCATCAATCAAACTTAACATTACTCACACACTCTTTCACACACACACACACATACACACACACACTACATCACTAATTAATTAACACTGCTTTATTAATGATCTCATCTTCTTTACACCAAGAAACACATGCAAATCATTCAAACTAGTATAAAAGACCAATCAGGACTCGTCTCAAGACTCCATCTCACCGACTGTCTCACTGACTACCTCAGTCTCAATCTCACTGACTGTATCAATCTCCATCTCACTGACTCTCTCAGCGATTGCCTCAGTCTCCATCTCACTGACGGTCTCACTGACTACCTCAGTCTCAATCTCACTGACTGCCTTAGTCTCCATCTCACTAACTGTCTCAATCTCCATCTCACTGACTCTCTCAGCGATTGCCTCAGTCTCCATCTCACTGACTACCTCAGTCTCAATCTCACTATCTCATTAACTGCCTCAGTCTCAATCTCACCGACTGTCTCAATCTCCATCTCACTGACTGTCTCAGCGATTGCCTCAGTGTCCATCTCATTGACTGTCTCACTGACTACCTCAGTTTCAATCTCACCGACTATCTCACTGACTGCCTCAGTCTCCATCTCCCTGACGGTCTAACTGACTGTCTCAATCTCCATCTCACTGACTATCTCACTAACTGCCTCACTGTCCATCACAGTGACTTTGTTGGAGGATGTTACAGTGTCACTACAGTCTGAGTTTGGACAGCAGGTGGTGAGGAGGTGGAAGATAGTGATTCATGGTCTGATCCTGTCTCCACAATGAGTCAGAAAACACACCACACCACACACACACACACACAGAGCGAGAGAGAGATTTAGGTATGAAATGGAAAATGTACATTTTCTTCTTTATATTTACACACATTAATGTTTTGTATTACTTTATACTTTGTAAACCTGTAGAAGATATAAAGCTGCTTGAGGGATGACTCAAAAAAAGGAAAAGTCATTCTAGGTTTTTGTTCAATAATTAAAGACTGACATGGTTAATACAGTAATTTGAATCCATTAATTAACAGTGAATAAGGCTGGACTTGTGAAGTGAGCAGCTGTGACATAAAGGTTAGAGAACTGAGTTTGGACCAAACAGTAACTGGTTTTATTCCCTGTAACAGGAGGACATGGCTACCTTGAATAAGGCACCTAACCCCCAATTGCTCCCTGGGAACTGTGGCTGTCCATTGTTGAGCATCTCTCACTGCCCTGAGGTGTATGTGTGTGTTCACTGCATGGATGGGGTAAAGGTGGAGGTTAGATTCCTATGTGTGTAGTTCATCTCTAGTGTTATATCCAATATACAGGTAATTTACATCTTATAAACAGTAACCAATAATAATTATTATAGATTTTATTTATAACGCACTTTACATTTGAAACAAATTTCACAGTCCTACAAAGTAAAATCAGCAGTAAAAACAGCATAAAACCAACAAGTTAGTAAGAATCATAAAATCTGCTAAAAATAAATATTTTAGTCCTTTTTAATACACACTGACTATACACAAACATGTAATATAGACACTGTGCCTGTAATTACACAATACACAAGTTACATACAGTGTTCGGATGAGTGTAATAACTGTCAGGAGTATCTGTGGATTAGCAGATAATCTAGGTGATCAGCTGTTTATGAGGGTGATGGTCAGAGGATAGGAGGTGAAAGAGCTTGTGATTGTGATGTGAGTTGTCAGTAATGATCTTCTCTGCCTGTTTTCTAGTCCCTGAAGAGTAAAAGTTTTGAATAAAGGACAGAGGAGCACCAGTGTCTCTCAGCTGTCTTTACTGTTCACTGCAGTCTCTTCCTCTCATGTTTAGTGGTTCCTCTGAACCAGACTGCGATGGAGGTGCATAGAACTGATTCTATAACTGAGGTGTAGAACTGGGTCAGCAGCTCCTGGGGCAGAACCAGCTTCCTCATTTACCACAGAAAGTACATCCCCTGCTTCACCTTTTTGAGGATGGAGTTGGTGCTGCGAGCTTCAGATCTTTGGAAATGATAGTTCTTAGTAATCTGAAGTTTTCCATGGTTGACACAGGGCTGTATTATATCCTAAGCTAACTAGCTAGGGATCCTTCCTTGGTAAACAGGAAAGCACTTTTGTAAGTAGCTCTGGAGAGGAATGTCTACTAAATGTCTCAAATGTAAATGTAAATGTGCTCTCTGTTGGTTCTGGTTCTGGGTGTAGGTTTGGAGGTGAACCCCCTCAACCCTGCAGGCTCTGCCCTCCATACAGCCCAAAGTAAGACTGTCCCAGGAGGCCAAGCAGCAAGGGGCATTTTTCAGCACAGATCATCCGTTCACCCCCCCCCAATTAACTCCAGGAAAACAGGTCACTCACACACACACACACACACACACACACACACAGAGTGTGTATAAGCTACAGTGTAATGAAGTGATACCTGAAACAGTGTAAGGGTCCTGAGTTGGATTTATGGAGCTCACTTTTAGGCACAATCCAATTTTAGAAAACAAGAAAACATAAATAAAATAGACAAAGTGTAACAGACAATAGAATAACACAGTATAGAAGTGTAACAGACAAATTAATAACACAGTATAGAAGTGTAACAGACAAATGAATAACACAGACCTGTAACAGGCAAAAGTATAACACAGACTAGAAGTGTAACAGACAAAAGATTAACAGACTAGAAGTGTAACAGACAAAAGATTAACAGTCTAGAAGTGTAACAGACAAAAGAATAACAGAGACTAGAAGTATAACAGACAAAAGCATAACACAGCTTAGAAATGTAACAGACAAAAGTATAACAGACTAGAAGTGTAACAGACAATTGAATAACAGATTAGAAGTGTAACAGACAAATGAATAACAGAGTAGAAGTGTAACAGACAAAAGATTAACAGACTAGATGTGTAACAGACAAAAGATTAACAGACTAGAAGTGTAACAGACAAAAGAATAACAGACTAGAAGTGTAACAGACAAAATAACAGACTAGAAGTGTAACAGACAAAAGAATAACACAGACTAGAAGTGTAACAGACAAATGAATAACAGACTAGAAGTGTAACAGACAAAAGTATAACAGACTAGAAGTGTAACAGACAATTGAATAAGACTAGAAGTGTAACAGACAAAAGATTAACAGACTAGAAGTGTAACAGACAAAAGTATAACAGACTAGAAGTGTAACAGACAAATGAATAACAGAGTAGAAGTGTAACAGACAAAAGATTAACAGACTAGAAGTGTAACAGACAAAAGTATAACAGACTAGAAGTGTAACAGACAATTGAATAAGACTAGAAGTGTAACAGACAAACGATTAACAGACTAGAAGTGTAACAGACAAAAGTATAACAGACTAGAAGTGTAACAGACAATTGAATAACAGATTAGAAGTGTAACAGACAAATGAATAAGACTAGAAGTGTAACAGACTAGAAGTGTAACAGAAAAGTATAACAGACTAGAAGTGTAACAGACAAAAGAATAACAGACTAGAAGTGTAACAGACAAAAGAATAACAGACTAGAAGTGTAACAGACAAAAAAGTTACACAGACTAGAAGTGTAACAGACAAAAGTATAACAGACTAGAAGTGTAACAGACAATTGAATAACAGATTAGAAGTGTAACAGACAAATGAATAAGACTAGAAGTGTAACAGACAAAAATTAACAGACTAGAAGTGTAACAGACAAAAGAATAACACAGACTAGAAGTGTAACAGACAAAAGACTTAGAAAGACTAGAAGTGTAACAGACAAAAGATTAACAGACTAGAAGTGTAACAGAAAAGTATAACAGACTAGAAGTGTAACACTCTCAACAAGATCTTGCTAGCATGTGAGGCCAATGGTCCTGTAGTTGTTGCATTGGAGCAAGTTTTCTTTCTTGGTCAGTGGGATGAAGACTGATTGTGTCCATTCGTTGGGCAAGATTCCAGTTTCCAAAACTTGAGCAGTTCAACTGATATGTCGTCTGGACCCGATACGTTTTGTGCAGTCAGGTCTAACATAGCACACTTGATTTCTTCCTTCAGTGGAGGTGTTGGTTTCTTTTCCTGAAAAGTAATCAGAATTTTATCTTCTACACCACTGTAGAATTCCTCACAGTAATTTTTCCATCATTGACACACCTTTTTTGGTTCAACAAGTTTCATGCCATCTTTGTTCTTGATGGCTACTGTGCGAGGCTGGAATGGTTTGGTGAGCTTCTTTACTATCTGGAATACAGGTCTGCTGTTCCCTTTCTTTGCATTTTATTCATGCCACAGTTCATCTGGTGTGAGTGGTTCCACCTGTCTTGCTAAATCTTCAAATCTGTTGGCAACCTCCACTTTGTACTGCAACTTGAACTGGTCCTGTCTGAGTTTTCCAAGGTCCAGTTGAATTGCCTTCCTCTCTTGTTTACCTTTGAACCTCATCTTCAATGTCAGTGTTATGAGATTGTGATCAGAGTCACAATCTGTACTGAGGCACGTGTGTATATTATTGATTCACTGGTCTCCTGATTTTGGGCTCTTCTATGTGTATATGCGCCTGTTGTGTAGACGGAAGAGTGTGTTACTGATGAACAACCCATGTTTATCACAGAAGTCTACTAGTGCCTGACCTCTATCGTTTCTTGTACCATGACCATATTTCCCAAGCACTTTCTGCTGCATTTTCCCCAGTTCTGGTATTGAAATCACTAGTAATTACAAGTAGGTTCTGCAAGTAGGTTCTGCTTGGGAGTACAAATTCCTTGTAGAACTGCTCAGTTTCTTCATCTTGTTTGTCAGCAGTTGGTGCATAACACTGAATAAGAGTCATATCTATTGACTTTGCGGCAAATGGCTGATATGACTCTGCTGTTCATTGAGTTGTAGGATTTTAGGCATGTAGCAACTCTTCTGTGGATCTAGATAGCAACTCCATGATGTTCACAACCCTCTTTGCCCAAGAACAGCACTGTGTGTCCATCCTGTGTCTTGAAGTGTCCAGTGCCTGACCACTTAGTCTCAGACAATCCACATATGCTTATGTTCAATGTTTCTAATTCTCTAATATGTATCAATATCTTGCCAAAAGAGTTTAGACCCCTCACATTCCACTGTCCAATCTAGACATGAAGTCTGCTGTTTAGCTTCTCTTCATCTTCTTTCATTGTTGTGTTGCACAATACGACATTCGATGAGCCCGTAGTACACTTCTCAGTACCCACCATGTCTCTCACAGTGGGTACTGCGGACCTTTAAATCCTGGGCGACATCAGAGCCAATATGGCACTCTTATTCCTTGTATTAATCTGTGCTCTGTGGGACAAATAGACTGATTAGTAGTCAACTTGACATTGTGCTAAGTTGCACCTAGCATAGTGAAAAAACAACATTGTTGTTATTAGCAACTAATTATAACACCATTATACCAAAGTTGTAAGAACTGTGCTTTAGCCCACAGTTCCAGCTCCTCTTGGATAAGGGTGTGATCACTCTTTGCCTGGAACTTCCTCATTGAACTTACTTCAAGGGTGACCCTACCAGGAGCATAGCTCCAGCCAGTATTACTCTCAGATTCATGGAAAGTCTCAAGCTTCTACACCATGGCAAGGTAGCAATCTCAGGAGAAGGTAGTGTGCTGTAGTTGTGTGTTTTATAGCTCACTCCTCCTCCACACTAATACATGTGAACACAAATGAAGGTGGAGTGAGTATGGAGTGGACTGAGAGAGATAGAGATGAAGGGAGGGAGAGAGGGAGAGCGAGGAAGAGATGGAGAAATGTGGTCCTGTCAGCAGGACAGAAATGATGAAGTGCTCACAAAGTCAGAAGATGGAGGGAATAAAAAAGGATACAACGGGAGAGCGGAAGACAGAAATAAAAAATAACCCTCAATCTGACCGTAGTGTCATTACTGACACAAACACACACACACACACACACACACACACACACACACTGACCAAGGTACAAACCATAACTCAGACATAGACAGAGGGAGGGAAAGAGAGAGAGATAGGAGTGAGAGAGGTAAGATTTGACAGTAAAAGTGCATTAAGAGTTAGTACAGAGGTGGGAGGTCAGGGCTGCACTGCTGGACTGCAAGTTGTTTATATGAGTATTGATGTCATACAGTGATGATTTTTAGTTTTAGACTATTTGATACACAAACAAATCACAAATACTAACTGCACTGTCTGTCATGTTTCAACGAACAGGAAGAGTTAGCTTAGCTTAGAGTTAATTTAACTTTAGATCTGGATTGTGAGTCTAACAAGCACTAGAACTCAATATGCACCTAAATTGACCAGTACTTTCTAATAAAAAAAGCATGACCAAAGCTTCTCTCAGAGCTGATCCAGGTGTTAGTGAAGGTGTGACAGACTAGTGGGTGTGCAGCACTAAAACTGACTCTGCATCAGTACTTCCTGCTCCAAGATGGCCAACACAGCTTTCAGCTGCACAAATTTTATTGTTTATAGTTCACAGTAAGTCTGTCTGTATCCTAAACCACACCCACTAGTCTGTCACACCTTCACTAACATCTGGATCAGCTCTTGGCTGTATGAGATCAGAGTAAATGTGGTTTGTATTTTAGTTTGTAGTTTGGAATTATTAGACAATCATTTTGGTATTTCTATTATTCAACTTTAGATGTTTTTTGATGTCTGTTTAGTCAAAGTCTGTCTGCAGTAAAACAGATCTTAACCTGATGTGTGCATGATTAATGGCACCTCTCCCTCACCTGCTGTAGGATTATGATCCAGACTTATGCACTGGACACACCGTGTGTGAGTTTGTGTGTGTGTATGTGTGTGTGTGTGTGTGTCATTGGCTCAGCTGGAGAGAGACACACAGCCAAAACCAGCAGCTTTAATTAGGACAGCACTGCACGCCCAGACAGGAAAGAGAAAGTGTGTATGTGTGTATGTATGTGTGTGTGTGTGTGTGTGTGTGTGTGTGTGTGTGTGTTAGTTAAAGAGAGAGTGTCTTTACTCACCTGATTCAAAGTGACAAAAACACCACAGAGGCTCTTAATTAACACAATGACCTTTCCCCTGATTTTATACACAGAGAGCGAGAGAAAAAGAGAAAGAAACAGAGAGAGGAAAGAAGAGATGAGATGTACTGTAGTATGGACTTGTTGGTCAGTGTGTGAAGTTTAAAATATAAACAGGTATATTTAGTTCTGTTTACAGATAACAGTGTATCACACAGTATCAGACACACATAATCAATACTATTAGAGACGACTGACCTTTAGTCTGTTTATAGATAACAGTGTATCACACAGTATCAGATGCACATAATCAATACTATTAGACGACTGATCTTTAGTCTGTTTACAGATAACAGTGTATCACACAGTATCAGACACACATAATCAATACTATTAGAGACGACTGACCTTTAGTCTGTTTATAGATAACAGTGTATCACACAGCATCAGATGCACATAATCAATACTATTAGACGACTGATCTTTAGTCTGTTTATAGATAACAGTGTATCACACAGTATCAGACACACATAATCAATACTATTAGAGACGACTGACCTTTAGTCTGTTTATAGATAACAGTGTATCACACAGTATCAGATGCACATAATCAATACTATTAGACGACTGATCTTTAGTCTGTTTATAGATAACAGTGTATCACACAGTATCAGACACACATAATCAATACTATTAGAGGACTGATCTTTAGTCTGTTTATAGATAACAGTGTATCACACAGTATCAGAAACACATAATCAATACTATTAGAGACGACTGATCTTTAGTCTGTT
>BRDA01082706.1:16700-30321 GCA_036984385.1 Crenuchus spilurus | reverse complement strand
TGTGTGTGCCTGTCTGTCTGTCTCTGTGTGTGTGTGTGTGTCTGTCTGTCTGTCTGTCTGTGTCTGTGTGTGTGTGTCTGTCTGTCTGTCTCTGTGTGTGTGTGACTAAACCCCAGTATACACTTCAGTCACAGACCAAAGCCAAGAAGCAGAAGTTTGGAGAGTCATAAGAATGACTTCAGTTAGTTTTCATTGTTTTCTGTATGCTCAGAACATTATGACCACCCCTGGTTTGACTCAGGATGCCACCTGACAGGGTTTAGTGCACATAAATAAGAGAGCAGCTCAGTCAGAGTTTAAAACCAGCATCACGGCGATGTGGACTGAACCAGTCTAAGTTTTTGGCTGCAGTGAGCAGATAAACATGTGCAGAAACCCGTCTGCAGCTGTTAAGTATGGTGGTGGGTGAAAGCTTTAGGGCTGTGCAGTACACAGTGGCTAGACATCAGCACCACATCACACGGTCTATCAGCTGATCCTTAACACAGCTCAGCATCCACACTCAGCTGCCTGCCCTCAGCCATGACTCGGACAGTCTGCTGATGTGAACATGAGCAGAGCTGTGGACTCTCAGACACTTACAGCCTTTAGCTTGTGTCTGTTTTACTGAAAGTTTAGAAATATTAATCAGTGTCACATCACTTCCCTGCTGTGTAACTGTGGACCTGACAAATAACAAGTGCAGGTACTGAACAAGTCATAACAGAACAGGTCCGGAAGTTGAGGGCTCAAATATCCATTTTAAAGCCGTCCTGTCTCCACTTCAGCAGCCACACGTGACCCGAGTAACCGGTGGCACAAAGTGGTGAAAGCAGGCAGGAAGCTATTACACTAACAGGCATTTAAGCTCAATATAATCACCGGCATGTGATGATCTCATGCCAGCAGGCTGGTGCTGATGCCACATGAGGAATGAAAAGCATGTGGCGCTGCTTGAGGTCTGAGAGCGAGGAGGTCCAGAAGCCTGGTTCCCTTCATATTCAATGAAGAGACGGAGCTCTGAGACAAGCTTGACCCGACCGGGACCCCTCACTGCACCAAACGCTCCACCAAAGACACCAGCGGGTCTCCAGAACGCTCACACACAGCGCTGAGTGTTGGTGGTCCGGTCTGGTTTTACAGAAGTGCTCATTTGTCCACCTACATGAAGACTGTGTATAAACGTGCAGTCTGTGCAGAACGTGTCCTGCTGTGGGGTCACAAAAAGTTTGTCAGACATCATCTACCCCGAGGTGACCAGCACCGGTCCTGCAGATCCAACATCCTGCAAACTTCAGGTTTAGTCCAGCACACCTGATCAGGACCTGAAGACCTTCACCTGAACATCAGACTCAGGTGTGCTGGATCGGGTAGATCTGCAGGACCAGCATTGCCAGCTTGGGTCTATCAACAGAATCAGCACCACAGGACCATCTCTGACCGCACACTTGATCAGACTCATTCAGAAATTTCTTCTTGTCTTAGATCCAAACACATAAAGACGAGTCATGTGGAAGCTGAAGCCGTCGTCGTTTTAAGAGAAAAGTGTCGATTTCTGAGTAAATGCCAAACAAACAGATCTGAGCACTCTGGGCGTTTTCACACCAGCACTATTGGGTCCAGTTAAGACTAATTCTGGTTCGTTTGCCCCCTTGGTGCGGTTCGTTTAGCAAAAACTGCTCTAGTGTTTACTTTCCTGCTCCTGCATCAGCCAGCTGTGATCAATCAGAGGAGACAGTGTGTTCACGTGGTGTGTTGGCACATTTTGGTGTGTTTAGGTTTGTGTCTGTGTGAAAACAAACCAAACACCGAGGAGTCCGGTTCAGACCAGAGAAACGAAACCGCTCTCAGACTCCGACACAAAGCTGAACCAACAGAAACGGCAGAAGAGCTTGTTTTAGGAAGCTCACAGGGATGTAAACGCTGAATAAACCAGCTTCTGTCAGCAGCCGAAGTCACACAGACATACGACACTGCAGGTCTCACACTCACATCAGCATCACACAGTTTATGTCTGTCAGAGACACTAACAGAGTCCAGCAGCAACAAACATTCAGAGAAAATACAGTCCAAACTTCAGAGAAGCAGTGAAAGTGAACAGAACGAGCTAAAAACAGTCTGAGACTCCTTTACAGTGACATTGTGTATAAAATTCATTTGACTGCACATACAGTGAACAGTAATGCTGTGTCCTGCCCATGCAGACATACCCAGCATCTAAACCCAGACCTCTAAACCCCCTCTCACAATATAATACAAAATAAAAGTCCTCCACAGGGAAGCTGCTCTAATTAGTCAACGACCTTCATCTATTAAATGTCTGTGATGGAAGCAAAAGCAAATCAAGTCTCCTTTAAACCTAAACGTCTGACAGTGTGAGACTCTCTAAGCTCCAAAAACCAGTCAGGCCCAGACCTTCCTACTTTAGGAGTCCCACTTCCTCCCCCACAGCGCTCCCAGAGGAGCACAGACTATAAACTAAACTGCCCACTTTTCCACAGGAGAGGATCCTCTTTCGAGAACATCCATAAGTATAACTTTGTGTCGTGTGGAAAACTAGAGAGGCGGTTGTATTTAGGGTGAGGTATGAAAATGATCCGTCCTGGACCACAAAGACTTCTTATGTATGAACATCTGTGAGTGACAGAGATTTCGTCTAAAGACAAGAAGTCACATTTACACACTTTCCCTCAAATAAAAAACACAAACTTACAGACGGAGCTGAAGATCATTTCTGTGACACGGCTGCAGAGTTTAGATACAGTCACCTGCTTTATTAGCCCGTTAGCTTGCTGTTTCTTATACCGCTTACAAAAAAACACAACCACAGTCAGACCATCCTGATTTTTGGACAGCATGCCACCATCATGTTTCACTCTATACCCTAGTATCACACCCTTTGTCCATGATGACGGTTTTACATGATGTTGCTAGATGGTTGCTATGATGTTGCTATGACACTGACAAGTGGTTGCTATGATGCCACTGGGTGGTTGCTATGGTGTTGGTAAGAGACGGATTTACTTCATTTCTTAAGTACAAAGTCTGGTAGCACCTGAAGGTGCTGCGGCTATAACGACAGTAATGGCTGATAAAGATGGCAGCCTGTCTGACAGATTGTTGTGAAAACTCTTCAGTCGTTAATAATAATGAATAAAGTCTTAATTAGCTGTGTTTGTGCTTCATGACTGCAGTGAGACAGGAAGTGGCTGTATGTGGGAAAAGCAGACTGTTCCTCACTAAACAGTGTCAGATCTGACAGTTCCAGTGAGACGACAGAACGAGAACGCTGAAAGGCCACATGGGTGGAACCTGTGCTGAGTAAAACACAGCTATTAAAACACACTCAGAGACGCTGCCGCAGGATTACGCCTTATAATTACTGCAGCTTTGGCTCTGCGGCCGGTCAGAGAGGAGCAGGACGTGACCCAGAACAGGAACACAAATAACTCAACGTCCTCTGTGTGAATATCAAATCTAATGTTATATATCACACATCATCAAATACACAGTACAGAGTTTAACTGAGCAGCTGAATGTTTATTATTATTATTATTATTATTATTATTATTATTATTATTATTATTATTATTATTATTAATATTATTGAGTCATTCTGTGGCACTGTATGGCATAATCTGAGGGTATAAACATCCCAGGATACAAACACATTATCTGATGATGACTGTGATAAAACCACAATGGTTCACTACAGTAATACAGCCACTGTGTAATTTTAGTAATTGTACCATTTAGCATGATGACAGTGAGCCACATTACCACATTAAACTAACCGTATTACTGCAGGACTCAAACAGGGTCCAAAAACATGTGCCTGTTTTACAGATGCTACTTTTTTGCAAGTGCAACTTCAGAATGTTATGACATGAATAATAATAATAATAATAATAATAATAACAACAACAACAATAATAATAACAATAATAATAATAATAACAATAATAACAATAATAATAACAATAACAATAACAATAATAATAATAACAATAATAATAACAATAATAATAATAATAATAACAATAATAATAACAATAACAATAACAATAACAATAACAATAATAACAATAATAATAATAACAATAATAACAACAATAACAATAATAATAACAATAACAATAATAATAATAACAATAATAACAACAATAATAACAATAATAACAACAACAATAATAATAACAATAACAATAACAATAACAATAATAATAACAATAATAATAACAATAATAATAATAATAATAATAACAATAATAATAATAATAATAATAACAATAATAATAATAATAATAATAATAATAATAATAAATCTTGTCATTAAATCTCTGTTCATCAGCAGAGATGACTTCATGTAACATCTCCTGTTTATGACTTAATTTTTGGGAACAGTGATGAGAGTTGATCTGTCATGATCTGAAGAACCAGATGGTCCAAAGTGAGATGGTACCTGGTACATTACCGAGATATGTCACAAATCCAGTCCATTTCCAGCAAAGAACTGCTGCTGATCTTTGTAACACTCAAGACGTGTGTGTACAAAACAAAGCAACCTGCTCCTTAAACTGTAAGTATGAAGCTGGCAGATGTTAAGATGTTAAACTATAGAGCTCAGTCAGCAGATTTGTTCTAAATTCTAACTCAAAAGTGCTAAATTGGAGAAATATTATGTTTGGTGATCCTGTAATTACACAGGCTGGTCCTGTAAAAGTGCAGACCTGGAAGTGCACAAGCATAAACAACACACAGCCAAAGGTTATAAACTCTGTATGTGTGCACTGATCAAAGCTGAAGGAACGTGGTGATGATCATACACATCATCAAAGTCAGACCTTCTAATCTCCAAAATGACAACTTCTCTTATCCTGCAGGCGAACTTAATGTAAAAAGATCTGCATTTCTGCAGGCCATGAAACATCTGAAAAGCAGCAGAAATGGAGACATAAGGCTTTCGTTCCTGTAGTGATGACATAGATGTGGATAAGCAGGTTTAAAGGAAAAGGAAACTCCACGCTGTGTTGAATCATGAGTCAGTTCAGAGTTCTGAGTGTATGCAGAGGAACCTGAATGGTTTACTGTAGTCCTGCTGGTCCTACCAGTGAAACTGTTTGTGTCTGTGGTGACCTGAGCTGAAACTGTGACAATAAAGCAGATATTTTCAGGCTTCAGATAAATCAAGAACAGCTTTGTTCTTTAATCTGGTCATTTGGTGGGTTTATACTGGATTTGACCTCAAACACTCATTACACTCATGGACCACTCAGACCATTATTACATCATGTACTTCGTCAACATCATCGTCATCATCATCATCAGCATCATCACCATCACCATCACTGTCATTGTCATCACCATCCTCATCATCACCAACATCATAACCATCATCATCACCAACATTATCACCATCACCAACATCACGAACATCACCATCATTACTGTCATCGTCATCACCAACATCATAACCATCATCATCACCAACATCATCACCATCATCACCATCCCTAACATCACCAACATCATCATTACTGTCATCGTCATCACCAACATCATCACCATCACCATCACTGTCATTGTCATCAACATCATCATCACCAACATTATAACCATCATCATCACCATCATCAACATCACCATCACCAACATCATCACCATCACCAACATTACCATCATTACTGTCATTGTCATCGCCATCATCATCATAACATCATCATCACCAACATCATCACCATCACCAACATCATCACCATCACCATCATCACCATCACCATCACTGTCATCACCATCATCATCATAACCATCATCATCACCAACATCATAACCATCATCATCACCAACATCATCACCATCACCAACATCACGAACATCACCATCATTACTGTCATCATCATCACCAACATCATAACCATCATCATCACCAACATCATCACCATCATCACCATCCCTAACATCACCAACATCATCATTACTGTCATCGTCATCACCAACATCATAACCATCATCATCACCAACATCATCACCATCACCATCACTGTCATTATCATCACCATCATCATCATAACCATCATCATCACCAACATTATAACCATCATCACCAACATCATCAACATCAAAATCACCAACATCATCACCATCACCATTACCATCATTACTGTCATTGTCATCGCCATCATCATCATAACCATCATCATCACCAACATCATCACCATCACCATCACCAACATCATCACCATCACCAACATCACCAACATCATCACCATCACCATCACTGTCATTGTCATCACCATCATCATCATAACCATCAGCATCACCAACATTATAACCATCATCATCACCAATATCATCACCATCACCATCACCAACATCACCATCATTACTGTCATTGTCGTCACCATCATCATCATAACCATCATCACCAACATCATCACCATCATCACCATCACCAACATCATCACCATCATCACCAACACCAACATCATCACCATCACCATCATTACTGTCATCGTCATCACCATCATCATCATAACCATCATCATCACCAACATCATCACCATCATTACCATCATTACCATCAGCATCATCACCACCACCAACATCACCATCATCATTATTACTGTCATTGTCATCACCATCATCAGCAGCATCATCACCAACATCATGACCATCAGCAGCAGCAGCATTATATCTAACATCAGTACTATCATCATCAGCATCATCATCATGTAGCAGAAGTGGAGTTAGCTTTTATTTAAAATTTTATTTCATAAACAATATTTTATAAATTATATTTGAGTATTGATGATATTTTTAAAATATATTTGTTCTCTGAGGTTACCTGAATGTATTTTTAATTGATTAATGTTGCTAAAATGTTAATTTAATTACTAAATTAAACACTGTTGTTAGGTGAGTATAAAGTATAATCATTATGTTTATTCGTTCAGCTGTTATTTATTATATATGAGTGGATTTGGGTGATGGACATGAAAGGGTTACAGATATTTTCAGACATTATTAATTGTAACAGTCATGACAAATAAAGTGAGATGTAACTAGAGCTGACTTCAGACACAGTGTGGGCTGCACCTTGGTGAGTGAACGTGGGTGTGAATTTACTTTTGACCTTTCAGATGGTCGCTGGCAGAAGATAACAGATCTACTCAAACCCAAACTTCACTTGTAATTACAGGCTGGTCTGGTCTTGCCCTTTAAACAAAACAAACTGTTGATGTAAGTCTGACACAATATACTTTCTTCATCATGCTGTTTACATGAAAGGAAACATCTGTAATCATGTGCCCTCATCTATCTGAGTGTGGCTTTAACTAAAGACGCCATTTCAGCCTCAGCTCTTATCACATCAGGTCCAGACCAAAGAAGAAACACTACAATCAGCATGCAGCCCTTCTCCATCTCACAACACCGCCTGAATTTCCTCTGTCAGTAGCATGAAACAGCCTCGCCTTTAAATCAACACACAATCAGCAGACCAGGCCTTAACACCACTCTTCCCCTAAAACAACTGCAAGACCTTCTGCAGGCAGCCAATCACGACAAGCATAAACCAGCAGCAGATACCACGAGGTCAGCAGGTTCAGGCTTTATCTGCTAAAGAATAGACTGTAAAAATGATCCTTTAGCAAGGGAAGCCATCATCATCTTCATCATTATAATCATCATCATCATCATCACCACCATTATCATCATTATCTTCAATCAATCAATCAATCAAATTTTATTTATAAAGCGCTTTTTACAACTGATGTCACAAAGCAGCTTTACAGGGTTAGTAATAACATACATAAAATAATTAATCCCTATCATTAATAATTAATCATTATCTTCATCATCATCATCACCACAGTCATCTTTATCATTATAACAATCATCATCATCATCACCACTGTCATCATCATCATCATCTTCTTCTTCATTATTATAATAATCATCATCACCACAGTCATCTTCATAATTATAACCATCATCATCATCACCTTCATCATCATCACCATCATCATTACCACTGTCATCTTCATTATCATCATCATCATCATCATCATCATCATCATCATAACTATCATCACCATCATCATCAGCTTCATCATGATCTTCACCACCACCACTGTCATCTTCATTATAACTATCACCATCACCTTCATCATCATCATCATCATCATCACCACTGTCATCTTCATCATAATAACTATCATCAGCATTGTCATCATTACCACCACCATCATCATCATCTTCATCATTATAACCATCATCACCATCATCACCTAAATTTTCATCATCATCATCACCACTGTCATCTTCATTATAATCATCAACACCACCCCCATCATCATCACCACCATCACCATCATCACCTTCATTATCATCATCATTATCACCATCAACACTGTCACCTTCATCATTATAACCATCACCATCATCATCATCATCATCATCATAACCGTCATCATCATCATAACCTTCATCATCATCATTACCATAACCATCATCATCGATACTATCATCTTTATCAATACTGATATTAATTATAAGTATTCAAAGACACTGACAACTAATATTTGGGACTGTCATTTACCATAAACATCATATTTAAATATTAATAATAATATTCAGCATACAGCTCTGACACAGCATACATTAACCAACATGTCATCCACATTTCAACCAATCAAACAGTGCTGCAGGCGGGGCATTGTGCCAGTCTAAAGAAGTGTGTGTGTGTGTGTGTGTGTGTGTGTGTGTGTGTGACTGTGTGTGTGTGTTTTGCTTGCATCAGTGTCTATGTGCAACACTCAACAGTTTTTTTTACAATGTAGTGGTAGATAGTTACCCCTACACCCACGTGTTCACTAGGACTCTCTCTAAAGGAGAATTATCTGCTAATACAGTGAGACAGCTATACTAGAGACACACAGATATGGAATTTTCAGGTCTAATAAGATAACTGATAATTAACATCTGACTGTGGTGATACTGACCTCATACTGATAATATAAACAAACCATTTTAATGTGAATACTGTAATGTAATGTAAAATTCAGGCCATCAGCATCCACTTCAGGGAGTTACAGAGTGTCCAGCAGAGGATGTTGTGGGGAAAATTCTCCTACTGTACAAACTAACATAGGACACACAAGTATGAGTTGGAATTATTAGTCATTTCAATACAAGACCAATATATTTGTGTTTATTATTATTGTTTTATCATTATTGCTAAATATATCAGTGCTGATGTTTATCCCTCTCATTTATATTTAATAAAAGAACTTGAGCTTGAGTAGTATTTGATATGTACGGTGATGATGAGATACTGATATCAGATGTGTAGACTGTGTGGATTTGCTTGGATGTGACTTTTGGAGTATTTTAGAGCTGCAGCTGAAAAGTCTGGATGGTCCTGTTCTCGTCTCAGAGTTTTTGGTCTAAAATAAAAAACTAAAGCTGCAGAACGAGAGGAGTGACCAAAAGTAAAGCAGTGCAAGTCTGAGTAAACACAGCAGACGTATCAGAGCAGATCTGTATGAACTCCAGAAAAAGGAGCTGCGGTCGGTTACACACACACACACACACACACACACACACACACACACACACACACACACACACAGATTATTTCTGTCTGGGGGTCAGACGGATGGTCTGGATGGACTCAGACAGGCTTTTTCTCAGAAGAGGATGCCTGAGAGGGTTTCACCAGGATCTACCCTCAAAGCAAGTGTCCCTGCAAAAACATCTCAGTCAGAGAAAGAGAGAGTCACTGAGTCAGAAAGAGTCACAGAGAGAGAGAGTCACTGAGTCAGAAAGAGTCACAGAGAGAGAGAGTCACTGAGTCAGAGAGAGAGTCACAGAGAAAGAGAGTTACTGAGTCAGAAAGAGTCACAGAGAGAGAGAGTCACTGAGTCAGAGAGAGAGTCACAGAGAGAGAGAGTCACTGAGTCAGAAAGAGTCACAGAGAGAGAGAGTCACTGAGTCAGAGAGAGAGTCACAGAGCGAGAGAGTCACTGAGTCAGAGAGAGTCACAGAGAGAGAGTCACTGAGTCAGAGAGAGAGTCACAGAGAGAGAGAGTCACTGAGTCAGAGAGAGAGTCACAGAGAAAGAGAGTTACTGAGTCAGAAAGAGTCACAGAGAGAGAGAGTCACTGAGTCAGAGAGAGAGTCACAGAGAGAGAGAGTCACTGAGTCAGAGAGAGTCACAGAGAGAGAGAGTCACTGAGTCAGAGAGAGAGTCACAGAGAGAGAGAGTTACTGAGTCAGAGAGAGTCACAGAGAGAGAGAGTTACTGAGTCAGAGAGAGAGAGTCACAGAGAGAGAGAGTCACTGAGTCAGAGAGAGAGTCACAGAGAGAGTCACCGAGTCAGACAGAGAGTCACTGAGTCAGAGAGAGAGTCACAGAGAGAGAGAGAGTCACTGAGTCAGAGAGAGTCACAGAGAGAGAGAGAGTCACAGAGAGAGAGTCACTGAGTCAGAGAAAGTCACAGAGAGAGTCACTGAGTGAGAGAGAGAGTCACAGAGAGAGAGAGTCACCGAGTCAGAGAGAGAGTCACAGAGAGAGAGAGTCACTGAGTCAGAGAGAGTCACAGAGAGAGAGAGTCACTGAGTCAGAGAGAGTCACAGAGAGAGAGAGTCACTGAGTCAGAGAGAGAGTCACTGAGTCAGAGAGAGAGTCACAGAGAGAGAGAGTCACCGAGTCAGAGAGAGAGTCACAGAGAGAGAGAGTCACTGAGTCAGAGAGAGAGTCACCGAGTCAGAGAGAGTCACTGAGTCAGAGGGAGAGTCACAGAGAGAGAGTTACTGAGTCAGAGAGAGAGTCACTGAGTCAGAGAGAGAGTCACACAGATAGAGTTACTGAGTCAGAGAGAGAGTCACAGAGTCAGAGAGAGAGTCACAGAGAGAGAGTCACTGAGTCAGAGAGAGAGTCACCGAGTCAGAGAGAGAGTCACTGAGTCAGAGAGAGAGTCACAGAGAGAGAGTCACTGAGTCAGAGAGAGTCACAGAGAGAGAGAGTCATTGAGTCAGAGAGAGAGTCACAGAGAGAGAGAGTCACTGAGTCAGAGAGAGTCACACAGAGAGAGAGAGTCACTGAGTCAGAGAGAGAGTCACTGAGTCAGAGAGAGAGTCACTGAGTCACAGAGAGAGTCACAGAGAGAGAGTCACTGAGTCACAGAGAGAGTCACAGAGAGAGAGTCACTGAGAGAGAGAGAGTCATTGAGCTGCTGTCTCTGACTTTACATCTACAAGACCGAGTTACATGAATGTTTGTGAAGCCGTTCTGAGTAAATTTGAGCTAAAACATCATCAGATTATTGCTGTACGAGATTCAGCTCACAGACAGACGTCCTGATACTTTCCTTTAGACTTTACTGCTATGATTCAGAATTCACTGTAAAATAATAATAATAATAATAATAATAATAATAATAATAATAATAATAATAATAATAATAATAAAAATAATAATAAAAATAATAATAATAATAATAATAAAAATAATAATAATAATAAAAATAAAAATAAAAATAATAATAATAATAATAATAATAAAAATAATCTCCAGAAATCTGGAGAAACGTCTCGTCGTGTCTTGTGTTTGTAGATGTGCAGCTAAAAGGTTTTAAAGCTGATAAAGCAGAGAGTCTCACTCACTTGTATAAGTGCTCCTTGGGCTGCTCAGCCGCTGGGTATCCCAGCACCCCACACACAACCCTGCTGCTTCTGACGTCCCAGCCCAGGTTACACACGTGCCTCCATCTCCCAGCATGCTTCACTTCAACCACCCCTTCAGTCAGCATGGCAGAGCCCCGGGTGTTAGGCAAGACGGGACGGAGACGGACCTCCTCCAGACTCACCCTCCCTCCGGCCTGCGGGGAGAAGAACCGAGAGCTTTTCTGAGGCTGAAGCACTAAGAAAGGTAATCAGAGCGAAAGGTTCTCCACTTCAATACAGTTCACACAACACGGCTACAGTTACACTTTGGCTTCCGGGGAATTTAAGACTTCAGAGCAGGTTCTCAGTCTGATAAACACCGTCATTACAAGTCTCTTAATCTTAGGAGCCACCAGCAATAAATCTCAGTTAAAGACAAGCTCACTGAGAGTGAAGGGAGCTGTCAGGGCAGACGGAGGCTTGGTGAAGCTCGGCGACAGCTGAGTTATGAGGTGTCTGACGGGGAAAACGATGGCTGGAGATCCAGCACACTTGGGTTATGTGGCTTAAACCCTCTTTTTGGTCTGTACTCTATCAAACATTGACAACATTTCTCAACACATGCTCAACCGGTGAAAAGCTCAGGCATACACACAGCAAACACCTCCAAACTTTCCTTTTGGGGAACTTTTGGGTGGCAGTGGAAGTTTTATGAGTTTGATGAAGTGTGCTAGAACAGAGAACAGTTGAGCCTGTTAAAGACAGTAGGACAGAACTGGGGGAACCATGGTTCTAGATAAATGAAGAGGTGGTGTATAAGCAGTGTGTAAGATGAGGGAGGTCAGCTCACCTGCTCTACAGTGTTAGTGAAGTCAGTGTTCATTCTGTTATCGTTCTCCAGGTCAGGATATGCCAGCTCTGGCCTGCTGATAGAGGCTGGCGCGGGTCTCTCATACACAGGGGGTTGTGGGGTGTGCTGGACCATCTGGGCAGGTGGTCTGGGCGGCCTGTAAGATGCCCTGTTGCGTAGATGATTGGGCAGTTGGTGCCCTTGTGGCACAGAGTTCTCTTGTCTGCGAGGGTAGGTGTTGCGTCGAAGCTGGATCTGATGCCCGGTCAGCTGTGGTGAGGAGGCTGTGACGCCCCGCTGGCTGTTGCGGTTCAGGGCGATTTCATGCCCTCGTCTGTGAGAAGAGATGTCTGAAGTGACGGGGGTCCTAACTGGAAGGGCTGCGGTGACTGCAGGCTGGGCCCGTTCGCTGTACCGGGGGACGTGGCCCTGCTGTGGACTGTCTGGGCTACATAATATTCCTAAATCCTCTTTGTGAGTGCAGTCACTTACACCCCAACCATTAGAGCGGCAGTCAGAGACCGAGCTTTCAGTGCCTGTACATAGTACATTATCCAACCATATTGGACCTGGGACACGGGATCATAACAGAGACAAGTTAATACCAACAAACGTCTGATGAAAGAGAAGAAACCACAAGCACATCCAGCAGTCTGTGAGACCAGTGTGACTGACAGCTCAGTGTGACTGACAGCTCAGATGCTGATAATATGTGATGGTGAGTAAATGACTATAAACAGTATAAACACTGTCTCAGAGCTACAGCTGCCATATTCCTAATATCAGCATTCCTGAACCAGAGACATCATCACAAGTGTCTTCAGTGTGTAAATATGACTTTGGGTGACAGATTCCGGTAGAATATGAGTACAGACACAGTCTGTATTCATAAAGCATCTCAGAGCTGATTCCTCTCTTTTATTAGGAACAGGAACAGATCAGTGAGCAGCTTCAATATAAGCATCTGTGGTCCAAAAATACCCATAATTACCAAACTGTGCACAACAAACAAAAACATATTTACCCTGGCCCTCTCCAAATTTGGCACTGTGTGCCCAGGTGAGGCCCTGTCCGTACCCGATCTCACGGCACACCACGTTGGCCAGATTAATGTTCACCTCGTCA
>BRDA01082706.1:9200-11700 GCA_036984385.1 Crenuchus spilurus | reverse complement strand
GAGGACAGTGAGTGGACGCTCTGTGGGGGGTCCTGACCATTGAACAGAGAAACAGATGGACTACAGTCTGTGGAAACACAGGTTATGTTGGAGTGTTTGTACATTTTTACATACAACATAAAACTTTTTATAAAGTGTAAAATAAATATCACGTACATGTGATTGGTCCAATGGTGAGAGATTTGTGGCTGGTGATGGAGCGAGAGGTTCTGGTCCGACACGCCTGAGAAGAAAGGATGACATACAGTAAGTATATGTAAGACATCACAGACGTCCAGTCACACTAGTGTACATAAGGCAGTAGTGAGCTCTCTGACTGTACCGTGGTGCAGGACTCGGTGGTGAGGTCACACAGACTCAGCTGGCAGTGCAGAAACATGCTGTTGTAGTTTCCGTCATAGAGGAAGAGGAGAGCGGTGAAGCGGGCACGCAGAGATGAGCCGTTCTCCATCACCGTCACATCCCGCGGGTCTCTGGGACACCTGCCGACACAAGACAAGTGATGCACAATGAAACCAGCCTGAGGCTGGACAGTAGAGTTGCGAGTAGAGTTGTGTTTAAGTTATGTTTGTATGAGAGTTCTTTGTGAGTGAGTCTGTACTCTAGAGAACACGGAAATGAGAACCACAGTTCTGAAGGTCTTACCGGTTCTGGATAAGTGAATATCTCCCAGAACTCTCAGCGCTGGGTGTATCAGTAATGAAACACTCGTCCAAAGTCACAGCGAAGCGAGAGGCCTCCACCTCCTCCACCTTCACACCCACATAGAGCGGAGCGCCCACTGGTAGCACTACAGGCCCGGTGGGGTACTCAGCTGTGAAGTTGGCACTGTGGTACAGAGACATGGAGGCCTGGGCACCAGGACCAACACCAACCAGGCCCATCTCCTGCATCCTGCCGAGCACACCGTACAGTCAGTGACTGTCCTTAAAGGAACATGTTCATGAGTTTCATCTTCATGTGCTGTATAACAGCCATAACATTAAAACCACCTCCATTGAGCATACAGGTGCACTTTGTAGTTCTACAGTTACAGACTGCAGTCCATCTGTTTCTCTGTAAACTTTATTAGCCTTCAATAATCAGGAGCTGCTGGATCATTTTCAGCACTGCAGTGACACTGACGTGGTGGTGGTGTGTTATTGTGTGTTGTGCTGAGTGGACAGAGACGTTCAGCACAGACAGTGTAAAGATAAGTCCTATGTTCAGTTACAATAAGTGTTGCTTTTCACTGATGTTTCAGTCCCAAACAAATAGAACTGAGCACTCGGTGTCTGTCCTCTTGTGACTCAAACCTGAACCTGCCTCATGTCCCTTTAGTGCTGTGCAGCCTGAAATAAATGATTTTTGTGACTATAAGTCTAAAAGCTTCTACATTCAGCAGTAAACTGTAAGTGTGTGTTACAGTGTAAAGATAAGTCAGCTCATGTTTACTTAACATCACTGACCTCTAATAAAGAAGCTGAATATTGATTATTGATCGTTTCTGTTTCTAAACGGCTGTGAAAGCCGTGCTTCTCTGTGTGTGGTCAGTAATAACCTGCTGTAGGTCCTCATAATCTCAGTGGAACATTAAAAACATTGAATAAAAAGACTGTGGAAAATTGCCAGATTTAACATTCTAAGAACCAAAGCTGTAAGACTTATAACATTCAGAAAACGTTCTACTAACCAAACACTGTTAGTAAACTGTTAAAAATGTGTTAAGGCCAGGCTTAAAGACGGTGTATCTGCTCTCTGAAAGCGGCCACAGGTAACAGTGTTATTACAGTCAGAGTATTCATACAGAGTGAGAGAACATCAGAGGGACGTACGACAGGTAAGGTCTCACTGCCAGGTCCAGGCTGGTGCTGGAGTCCAGTGGGTAAACACAGGAGAAGGGAAAACCAGCAGGCAGAGAGAAAACACTGGTATTGGCTGTGTAGAGGAATAAGGTGTTGGAATAGACAGCATGAGTTCTGTTGGTCTGCAGGAGGAGAACAATAAAAACAGCACTGTTTAGACCTTCAGGTGCATCTGCCCCTCAGACTCAGGTGTGCTGAACTCTTCAGGATCTACAGGACCAGGACCGGGCATCTCTACACTTTTAAAATGGGGCTCTTTAGTAAATGTGTTGACTATGACAACAAACAACCTTTTGTACAGTTAAAGGCTTCTTCTGTTGTACATAAATGTTCAAAAGTTCAGAATCAGTATTTTAAATGATATAAAACTAATTTTATAACTTAAAATATAAACACTGACAACTACAAAGACATTAAAATATCTCATATGTGTCCAGAATCAGGAATACAACAGATTACAGTAAAATGACATAATATCCACAATATTCACTAAAGGTGTTCACAATCACGATAACAATCACTATCACTAAAGATATTCACAATCACTAAAGGTATTCACAATCATAATTACTATCACTATCACAATCACTAAATGTATTCTCAATCACTATCACAATCACTATCACAATCAACTCTTATGTAAATCACTAACACTA
>BRDA01082703.1:25504-38658 GCA_036984385.1 Crenuchus spilurus | reverse complement strand
CATCCACACTGCTTTATGAAAGAGGCACAATTCAGGTCAGCCAGTCTGAATAGTGTGTTTTCATATAATAGTTTTAAAGGCACAGTAACAAAAACAGAGGACTGTACAAGATAAAAGGAGGTCAGAAAAGGGTCAGACAATTTTGATGTTTCAAAGTCAAAAGTGGAATAAGAAATGTGGAATATGGCTCCATTAAGGTATCAAGCAAATTATACTTCACCACAGCTGAGGTCACTGACGACTCAGAAGTGATTTATCTGAGACAGATTGTTATGTGCCCTTGTACACCTTTTGGATATAAAGATGTAGAGACATGAGACCTGAAGTACCACCACTACAAAGAGTGAAACCCCATCAGACTCATGACTGACAGCACAGGAGAATCAGTATGATCAGTATCTAAGCCACTGCAGAGAAATCAAAGCCTGTAACCTGCTCCAATGTTCTGCTTCGTCCGCTTGTGATCTATAGACATGTTAATTTGGTGATTTGCATATCAAACAGCTTGCGTGAATAAGGATGAGATGGGGAGAAAGAGAGAGAGAGAGAGAGAGAGAGAGAGAGAGAGAGAGAGAGAGAACTAAATGGGCCTGACTATGTAGTGCACTGCTATGGTGGACGATCAGTGATTTGCCCATTTCTCAGAATTGTCGCCTCTGCTCTATTCCACCCCATTCCACTGAAAGCTTAATGAATACAACTGAGAAAATGTGAACTGCAAAGCTTAAATTGATCCAGAAGAGCATGGTCACAGTTACTGCTTGCAATAACCATATCTTGTTAAATCATTTGTAGGTCTATTGGGGCTCAATTTTCAAATTGCAAGAGCTGCAATTTTTTTATTATAGCCTACATTATTACAAATGTTTTAAGTGGGAAACTGAACCTAAGACTTGCTTGTGAACCTAAGCTTGTGAACTTTCAGTAGATAAGTTGAACCATTCCAGGGCATCCAAACCTCTTTGCATTGTGAATTTTTGCCTCAAACTAGAAAAAGCTGATATTCTGGCCTTCTTGCCAAAAAACACTGAATCTTAATTTTAGAACGTAATGACATTTTAAATTGCAATATTAGTCAGAAAATTCACAGTTAGATATTTTCTCAAAATCATTCAGCCCTAACCTCTATCTTCTGAAAATATCAATAACTACATCACATACCACATTTGTCTTTTAAGAAAAAATAATAGATGACAGTAGGGCAAGGCTGAAAAGAGCTCAAGCTGTTATATGAACAATGGGGTGGCCAACCACTCTAGGCTCGTGTGTGTTTTCAGCACAGATGGGATAAAGGTCAAATATATGTGTACCACTGTTGTTAAAAAGCTCCTTAACTTGAATTTCGCAAAAAAAAAAAATAATAATAATAATGATAAACAGAATATTTTTAAACCATCCACAACATTTTTGACCCAATTTTTTAAATCATTTCCTGAAAAAGGCCAAAAGTGCAGAGTTTGAATGGTCAAAAGAATCAACAAGTATTTCAGTGCATAACTCGTGAAATTAACATGATTTGAGTAAGACAGCAAATTACAAGTAATGGGTCTCTGTGTCTAAAGGATTTTAAGAAAACATTTCAATTCTGACTCTTGTGATATAATTCAAGGGCACGAAAACCATCTGAACATGCTTCAGGACACACTTGGTAGTTCAGATATGTAGCTGATAAGAGATGGTGGGAGGAGAACTGAAGGTCCACTGGGACGCATAATGACTGAATCAAATCTCAGAGCACTTTCTTGAATATAATCACAGCAGGAAAAGCTCCCAGTGCTAGAGGATCTCTGATTATGTGGTTAAAAAAAAGATCAGAAAAACAGACCAGTATTAAAAATGAATAGGATTTCCGCATCTGCATACTAATGAGGTTTTGTTACTTAGCGCAAAGAGTATGGCATTGAAACAAGGTTCACTAATGATACTTATTGTGTGCAGAACTGAATGAGCATTGCTTGTAATTAGTACAGTTTGTTACTGTAAAAAAATAGGTTATTGCTCCTTCAAGGACCAATACACAACTCTTATCCAGTAGAAAATGAAGTTAGAGATGCTCCTACTGAAGAGCCTTATCTTATAGAGGAAAATTAGGAAAACAATATCAAAGTTACTGGGCATGACTGTTCCTTTGGCGTTTCCGGTGGCACCATTTTTAAATAGCCAGCTGTGATAATGAGCACATATTTTGCGAGTCTCCCAAATGCAGAGCAAACATACTACAGTCAAAAATTAGTAATACATGATCAGACCTCTTTTCCTTAACCTTTAGATAAGCATTTAAGAAGGCCATTTTTTCCCCTGATTTAAAACGCTTGCCTGAGGTGACTGATGTGTATCACTACTTTGTTGAAACAGAGTGTGTTTATACCAGAGAGGCAGTGAAAGCTTACCGTAGTTTGGACGCATACAATTACTTTCTCAGTGGAAAAGTTGAGGATATTTTTTCCTATAGTAGAAAGGGTATCAGTATTGTGTATGGTGAGGTTAGAGCAAGTCAAAGTCTGTCTAAAACATTCTCTGTGTGGTTTGTAGCTAAGAAGGAAGGAGAAGTTGTGAGCAGGCATTGTACGTGCATTGCAGGGTAAGTAAGCTAGTGGTATGAAAAGGAAAGCACATGTGTTCACCCTTTTGTGTGCTGCTCATAATGACCTGATTTAGCAGTGTTTGTGACTCAGATTAGGTGAAGTTGGAAGTCATGTTGCAGCAGTTCTTGTAGCTGTAGAACAGTGTGTAATGAAAGTACTGCTGGGCGATAAAAATGATATCGATTTGTTTCACGATAATTTTTCCCTCAATGACGATGATAAGCCGGGACAAGAGAATTCAATAAGCATTCATTTCCATCTTACGTCTAAGCAGCTTGACAGTGAGTTCTCCTCACCAGTGCCACCACCTAATCACGCAGCACAGTCAGACTGCACACTGAACTGTGTGCTATGTTGTAGGAGCGCAATATGGGGTTAAAGCGACCGCGCACAAGAAAACTAGCAGAAACAGCTGTGAGGTGAGCAGAGAAATGAGCAAACAATGACAACTCGAGCTGAGAGACAATATCTGTGTCTTTGTAAAGCTGCACGAGTCACTCATGCACGTCTGTCTATGCTCGCCTCTCACGTTTCTGCTGGCTGCATAATTACAACAGGAAATAAGCTAGAGATCAAAGGCTTGCTAATATGTTAACTGCAATACATTAACAGTTCTAAAGGTTTACAACTTTGCAGTAGGAATGTGTGTTTTATGTTGTATTAATTTATTTTGTTACATTTTTATATTTTCTACTAGTAGTACTATATTTTGTTATTTAAAAAATTGTTCACTAGACACTTTTACCTCTTCTGGGCAGGGGAATCAAAATGTAAATTTACTACGTTGAGTGAAATCTTTAACTGTGTGTTTGAGTAATTTGGATTCTGTGTTCCTGTATATTATGTTCTGATAATAAACATTTTAATATAGTAACATTTCATGTATTTAGTCTGATATTTTTAGAGAGATGTTATTTAAAAAATATGACCGTGGTAGAAAAGTTATTATTGTGATAATTATCGAGAATGATGAAACTATAAAATTTTATCATGATACATTTTTTTGCCATATCGCCCAGCTTTAAATGAAAAGCTTAAATGCTTCATCTGTGATGTCAGAACCCTGTATGTAGCTATGTACAGACAAAAGGTCTGTAAATACAATCTCTCCTACTTATGTGTTGTTTGCTAAATGTATTCTGTATGAATATTATTGTACGTTTTGGCTGTTTATTACATAAAATATAACATTTTTGAACCTACATTGTTCTTATAGATTGTTCCAAAACCAGTGTCAGACACTGATTTCTGTAAACCAAGCATTTCACTGCACGCTATCTTTTGGAAATCTGTACTTTAATTTATGAAAACAAGTTTGTTCATGGCCTCAGGGAACATCTAACAACATGACCCTAACTGTAATATCGACATCCTGTCATAAATTAGCTAATAAGTCACAAATACAATAAGTGGTTATTAGCTTACCCATTTTTTTAATGCTGTTTACCACAAAACGGAAGCATCCAAGGAACATCTACACTTCCTACACTTATATTACACTTAAACAAATATTTGTTTGAAACTGTCTATATGCTTACCTGATGTATATCAGCCATAACATTACAATAACAATTACAACTGTCCATTTTATCAGCCCCAATAACCATAAAGGTGCACTTTGTAGTTCTACAATTACAGACTGTAGTCTGTTTCTCTGTATACGTCATTAGCCCCCTTTCACCCT
This sequence comes from Crenuchus spilurus, assembly GCA_036984385.1. Lineage (NCBI taxonomy): Eukaryota > Metazoa > Chordata > Actinopteri > Characiformes > Crenuchidae > Crenuchus > Crenuchus spilurus. The sequence goes on along the minus strand of BRDA01082703.1, from coordinate 34,389 downwards.
GTTCATCAATGATCAGGACCCCCGTAGAGCAGGTATTATTTGGGTGGATGATCATTCTGAGAACTGTGGTGACACTGAGGTGATGGTGGTGTTTTAGAGTGAGTTACACGTGAATCAGATAAAGCAGAGCTGCTGAAGTTAGTAAACACATTATTGTCACTGCTGGATTGAAAATAGTCCATCAATCAAAATATCATGCTAACAGCATCCTCTGTACAGCATCCTGTGAGTATCAGTGAAGGACTAAATGATGACCAACAAAACATGTGCAGCAACAGATTACTGTCTGTTAGAGTTACTGTCTCTGACTTTACATCTGTGAACCTTTGTAGTAGTAGACAAATTGTGTTTACAAACTTAACACAGCACTGTGTAGACAAAGGCTTCCTTAAAAGCTATATTTTTAGGTAATACATGCTCATATAAACAAAAATGAATTTTAAATACTTTTATTTATTGTAAATAAGTAAGCTGCTGACATTTATTACACCCAAATCCAGTAACTGTATAGAAAACATCACAAACTTGTTATTTTTCAGAGTGTGGGATGCATATGTAGTTCCAAGGAGCTTAAGAGTCTACTAAAATAAGAAGTTTACCTATCCTAATGTGCTGGTTCTCCTCAAAGCAGTGCTAGTATTATTTGCAGTTAACATCTTATTATGATTAAGTGTCATATGTGCTACTGATGAACTGAATAAATCCACCAACAGTTCATAACATAAGGGAGAACATCTGGAACCAAACTTTTTCACATTAGCACAAAGATACCTAGATATTTCAAAACAAAGTTGATTGCATGTATGTATGTATCATTAAAGCTCACTCTTTGCCAAGACATTTGGCTGTAGGTGCCTAAATCATATGTTTATAAGCTTTTGGTCTGTCTTGATGAAGCTCCTCAGAGCAGCAGTCCTGTTCCTTAGAGCTTAAACAAAGACTAGAACCTTCCAGAAGCTTCAGAAACACTCTCCCAGCTAATTTTTTAGAGGCAACCCAGAGAAACGCATGTAAACCTTAATTGAACCTAAACTGACCTGCTTCTCCCCGCTGGGCTTCTTGTGGTTGAGTAGCAGCTCCACAGCCCCCACCACCTCCTTGCGGATGGCGTGTAGCAGCGCGTCGCCCACGTGGACGTTGTAGCTGAGCAGCAGCTCGATGAGCTCCAGGTTCTCGTTCTCGATGGCGATGAGCAGCGCGGTGCGCCCGAGCGGGTCCACGCAGTTGATGTTGATCTTGAAGTAGATCTCGGCCTCGTCCAGCGCGCGCTTGACGCTGCCGTAGTCTCCCCGCTCCACGGCGCTCAGGTACGACTTCTCCTGTGGGGAGAGCTCGGCCTCGGAGCGCACCACGCGCAGGGGGATGCGGTCCCGGTAACAGGACGGGTCCCTCCGACGGTAATAGAGCTGAGACATGACGGCCGGATAGCTCTGAGAAAGTGGAGAACACAGGAGGAGAGGAGCTGAGACAAACATGACAATCAGACTGCTGCAGGGAAATGACATCCACCCTTTCTGATGGCTATCTAATTCAATTAAGAGTGGCAGTGCCCAGGGGCTGGTGCCCACATCATCTACACGGTTATACGTCCACAACAGCTGCTGGAGAGCTCTGCCTGCACGAGACCTTCTGGAGGGTCATTCAGTTTGTCCGTTTAATGGAACAGAGGAAACAATCTGACCAGGCAGAGGCCAATAACCATTACAGTCACGACTGATTGATCCACTGGAAACTGGCATCTCCTTATGGGGTCACAAATGAGCCCCTGAATTACCCTTTTTTTCCAAAATTGAAACTACACTCTCTAAAGAGATGGTTCTTCAAGGGTTCTTTAGTAAAGAAAATGCTTCTAAAGAACCACGAACACTCAAAGAACTCAAATGGTCCTTAGGATGGTGAAAGGTTTCTTCAGATTGATGAGGAATGTGCTGTAGATGGATATGCAGAACCTTTATGAAAGTGGTTCTATATAGCACCACTCTGTTACAAACTTATCTACATCAAAACCATTTTTGTGACTATGGAACTATTTTTAAAAAGGTTAAGAACGATCTACAACACATTCCTCATCAACCTGAAGAACCATTTCACAATGTAAAGATCCATTTGAGTTTCTTGAGTGTTCATGGTTCTATATAGAACCATTTTCTTTACTAAAGAACCCTTGAGGAGCCATACTTTTTAAAAATGTACTTTCTTCACATGTCTTAGACTCTTGCTAATAAAGAATGTTTTCTGATATTTATCAACAACAACAAAACAACAACAACAACAACAACAACAACAACAATAATAATAATAATAATAATAATAATAATAATAATAATAATAATAATAATAATAATAATAATACACTACTAGCAAGTGTGTCCACTGATTAAATCACTGTTAAAGAAGAAAACCCCAGAAATTCACACAAATTGTCCTGAATGGGTTTAAAACTCAATGAAGCTGCTTTATTTCACAGGTTCAGAGAGGAGTATACAGAGTTTTAAGACTAAATACTGCTTAAAACTAAACAAGACTGGCTTGTCTTTGGTTAGAGCATTAAAACAAAACATGAATATGAAGTCAGTGAAGGCTTTACTGTCTCACACAGAGAGTCACCAGTAAAACCTGTCTCTGGACACTGGCTGAGTACAGCCTGACTGGTTCAGGTAATGTAACAGATCTCCAGCCTCAGTAACAGCAGCGGTGAAGTTCAGGACGAGTAAACATGTCCCTGTGAGCACAGACTACACTGACATTACTTACCTAACAGGCGCTGAAATGAGACCGCTGAGCTGATCCTTCCTTACTTTGACGTGTAAAAGTCCTCCTGCACGGCGCTGCGCTCTGAAGCTGCGCCATAACTACTCTCTGCTCCGTCTGCGCAGTCCGAGAGCTTCATCACTTCACTGCTGCACATCACAATCAGGGCAGTCCTCTGTTTTAAGTGAGGATCCACACAGGAGAGACTAACGCATGTGCTAACTGTGCCTCAGTGTGTTGTTTAGCTCACTCTACTGCAGCTGCGCATGGCTGTGCGCCCTCAACAATCACATTACTGCGAAATATGCGCCTAATTGATAAATGACCATCATTAAGACTTTCGAGATCTAAGCATCTGTTTGATCTCCCACAGAGATTATGTAGAAGACTGATGTTGGAGACACTATTGTAAGTTTTGTTTTGGCTGTTGTTATTGATGAGGATTTTCTTGGGGGTGAGGGGTGGGAGGGACCCCCATAAGTGCATAAGGGCCCCCATAAGTGAAAACAAATTTGATGGGTTTCATTATTTCTTCATTATGGTACAGCATCCAATATATGACATATATTTTGTTCAGCCTATATATATATATATATATATATAGGATGGACATACATACATACATATGTTCAGGGGCGGATTTAACCAACAGGCAAACCACGCAATTGCTTGGGGCCTCGGAGATCAGGGGCCCCCTGCTGGCCAAAAGAGGTTGGCAAAAAAAGACCGTTTTGGTTCTTTGCTGATTTTTCCGTCCAAAAACAGTTACACTATATTAAAAAGAGACAAGTCGAGCACTAGGACCCAGCAAAATCAGCTACTCAGTCGGAAGCCTGTTTCTCTTTAGACCGCTCACAAGCTCATCGCTCTGTTCTGTGTGATTGGCCGTCCCAGCGGTCACTCCATCAGTGTGTGGACTTTCAAACCATCCGTCCATCTATTTTCACACCTTAATCCTCATCAGGGTCACTCTCTCTCTCTCTCTCTCTCTCACCTCTCTCTCTCTCTCTCTCTCTCTCTCTCTCTCTCTCTCTCTCTCTCTCTCTCTCTCTCTCTCTCTCTCTCTTTCTCTGTGTGCATGCGTGTGTGGGCGTCTACCTCTGTGATAAGCCATCTATTTACATGCTTCTAATTTTAATTATTTACAAAATAATTCAGACTTTCTCATTATTTTTAATGAAAAATGAGGTATAATTATGTGTAAATGAGGTCTATTGACCATACAGTCCACATAAGTGTAAAACAGATGTTAATGAATTGGAGTGATTATCAAGTTTGATTATGAAGTTGATTATCAAGGTGTAACACAGAATTGGGTGATAATTTTATATTACACGATTTTAACAGTTTATTCATATTTAATAATTAATATTTAATTAATGATTAATATTATTTTATTTTAATAATAATAATAATAATAATAATAATAATAATAATAATAATGTTTATTTATTAGTTATATATGTATTAGTTTATTATATAGTTATTATCAGTATATTATTATTATTAGTAATTCCTAACAAAATATTATTAATAATAATGTTTAAGTAATGTTTCAAATGTACATATAAAAATTTATATTTATTAATAATTAGTAATAATCAACAGTAACCATCAGATTGATCAGGGCCCACAGACATGACCTTGCTTGGGGCCCTAGAACTTCCAAATCCGCCCCTGCATATGTTATGAAATCCATAGTGGGAATATCCTCTCTTGGTTCAAAGTGTTCCCTCATTGGTGATCCCTGACACTTTCCTCGTTGTTCATTGGCTGGTTGACTGGTGTACCGATTGCTATGTACTACTTGCCAGGCTTGTTTCCCTCTGATACCAATCTGCCATGCTGTTGGGTGGCACTCAGTGTAATAGAAGTTTATTCTTGGTACACATTCACTATACCAGCTCTAGAGCATCCCACAAAGTTAACAGTTTCTGAGGTGCTGCCACCTTTCGCCAGGTACCCTATTTTCATGCCCTTTTGACCATAAATCAGAACATGTCCTTTGTCCATGATGATGGTTTTACTCTCTGCTACAGATGACTAGTGTGCTCACTTATTTATGCATACAGCAAACTCATGCTGTGTCTCTGAGAACTGATACAACTATGCATGACAGTTGATGGTCTGTGCCAAGCATACACTGATCATGATTGATTTACTGTTGTTGATTATGGTGATGATCATAGTGTTGTGACCCTAAAGAACAATTGTAATAATTACACAATAGTTGGGTCAAGTTTATTCATAGAAGCACATTTAAAATAACAGGATATCAATTTTCCAAAAACCAAAAGAAGATCAATTCATGTATAGATCAACATAATCTAAATCAGCCTACTATCTACAGGTTTGACATACTAAATGCTTCACTCTTGTTGGCAGTGAAGAGGTTAGAAATGATTGTTTATTCTCTTTTAGGAGTAGGTGTACTAACAACCAATTGAGACATGTTTGACTTGAGTCATTCCATCTGCAGTTGGGGTTTAGGTGCCTTGCTCAAGGACACTTCAGTGATGACCTGCCTGGGGCAACCTCCCAGTCACAAGACCAGATCTTTAACCACTAGGTCAAGGCTGCCTCAGATAATATTGCAGTCGAGATACCCACATATTGGGATATTTGCAAGGGTCAGTAAAGCTGCAGTGCAATGACCGCACCTTGGGCCAGCCATCTTGTTAATTATTGCATAACCCCTGCCAGGTAAATATTTATTTGAGCAATGTTATTAAGACAAATTTAAAATAATACATAGTTTAGTTATTTCATTACTTTGTAGCTTATTTATGGTAGTCACAGAATGAATACGGGGTCAACGTCAACTTGAACCAAATCAGCAGAACTATAAGACCAGCACAGAGGATGACGTGCAGCTTCTGTAGACAAGAGGTGATTTCCATTGAAAATTGCTGAATGAATTAGATGATGTTGAAGTGGGAAACTGCTTTGAATATCTTCTGTTGCCTAGACTACTATTCCTGAGAGAGAAGCACCAGCATTCATTTTGGCATAATGAACAATATGTCTGCAACCGGACAGGTGGGAGGATATCCAGAGAAGAAGACAGCTGGTGGTGGAGACTTGTAAAAATTAGTCACCAACAACACTTCTCTCATCGTTTCTTCTGATCAAAGATGAAAGAAAGCCATTAGTGCTGTGTTTCAAGAGCACTTGAAGAATATTTAATGATGCATTTTTTGCATAATCATGTTTTTTCATTTGAGGATCATTTTCTCAGAGCTCTTTTTAGGATGACTATGAGACTTTAGATGTTATTTTTAAGAGTGCTATTTTTAAGAAGCACCAGAAGTATTTTTTTGAGTTTCAGATGCAAAAAGCAGCTCAATTCCATTTGTGCTGTGCACTACTGTACACTTCTATATAACTTCTGTAACTCCATGGCTTTACCCCTGTGATAATACTTTGTGGATTATGGAAGCAGTTGTTGGCTTCTGTTGAGAGACAATTCCAGTGTCATGTGCACAGACCCCATCTGGAAAACAACAGGCATAAATGTCATTCTGCAGAACAGCTAGTGAAGTCTGTCTCCATTTATGCAGCATGTTCATGGACCCATCTTAACACTGTTCATGGAAAATAGCTTGGACTAAGGGGTGGTGTGACTACTGCTTGCTTGAGCAGCACAGCTACAACACATATTAGGAATGTTGCATCTAATAAGTCAACCCCTGAAACCTGTATAATGTAACAGAATCTAAATGACATTCTGCACTTATTTAGTAGTATATGTACAATTTATTTATTATTAGGTGAACAAGCATGAATCAGATACTTGTAAAATTTGCATTCCAGGGAAATTCCTTTACCAGAAGTTAATTTTATGGAGCAGTGCCATAGAAGAACCACTTGCTTCCCTGAATTACATTTCAGTGGTTTCAATTGAATGAAAAACACAGAAAAGTTATTTAGAGTGAAGAAAAAGCTAAATCGTTCCCCCAAACCTTTGCTGTAATTTTTACAGACTGTATGTGAATTTTACTCATATAGTTGTGTTAAAGGTTCTGCAATAGTTCTTTAGTAATGGTATTGGTTACATAAAGAACCATCGCCATTTGCATGATTAAATTGCTCTTGGCATGTTGAAATGGTTCTTCTCTATAATGGATAATCCATTGTATATAGTTCTTTAAATAACCTTAACAATCGTTCTATAAATATCATCAGAAAAGGTTTGAATATTGTTAGAACCCAAATAACCTTCTTGGTACTAGAAGCATTTTTGCAGAAAATCTACAATAATATAAAGGTTCCTCTTTTTTGTGCATCATCACATCAATGAATGGCTTTAGATTTAGACATGAGCTCAGTAAAAGCTGTGGATCATCAATTGGAGAATTTCTGAAGGACTAAATCCAGCCTGTCACACACAAGTCTTTGAAATCCTCTTCAGTGAACCTCTTTATGAATGCCAGTTCTGATCCAGTTATGAAGTAAAGGAAGAGAAAAATATTTGATTCTTGTGGGGCATTACTGATTAGATGCTTCACATCAGACGTGTAACATCTGGAGTGAGGAGATCAGGGTCAGTCAAATACATATGATAGTTTGCTAATGCTGTGATCCTCAGTGGTCTGTGTAAAGTGTGAATATCACATGTTTGAGTATTACTATTAGTCATACCAGCCTTTCCCTAAGGCAACACATTTTGGTAATATCTGAACAAAAACACCTCTGCTGTCAGATACCAGCCATGAATAGTTCACAGAATGTCAGTGTTGAGTATATAGTTTGTGGATAAAAAGAGTCTTATTATTGTTAATATTGCTGTTTTGTTATAATAAGTAAAAATAACTTAAATCCCCTTAATGAAAAAAAAAATCTTTATTTTACCCATCTGAGAAGTGAAAATACACACCCACACATGAGCATACACACTAGGGGGTAGTGAGGACCACATATCCGGCACAGTGTGCAGCCACATGCTGCAGCCCTTGGGGAGCCATGAACCCATTTTTCTGAATTTTAGGTCATGACAGCCCCCAAAAAACCCTAAACTATGCCACTCCTACTTTAAACCATTCTTGTTATGCCTGTAAATTTGCAGCTATTTGTTTATATATGCTATTGTAATGCTGAGTTTTCTGCTAATTTACCCAAAACATTGTTTGCAGTAAATGTATGACACAACATGGCTTCAAAATTCTACTGCCCATATTATGGTTGATTATTGTACCTGAGCCTTTTCAAGTAACGCAACAGTGGATATTTCATACAGGCATGTGCAAAATTTTAGCCTCTGGGCTTTTATGCAAGTATATGCAATATGTTTGAGGCAGGAATAATCCAGGTTAATGATGCCTGTATCTCAGAGTCTCATTATTATCAATCATTGTGCTGAGGGAATTTGGGCAATGATATCATTTTGTCTCATTACCTGAAAATGTAGCTTTGTTGAGCTATGACAGAATACTGTAAGAGGTGGCACATGTCATCATCAACCAATTATTTTATAGTCTTCACATGCTGTACTGTAAACCAAGTGGATGTCTTACCAAGGTCATCTTAGTATTATGGGTTCACTTAAATGATAATTAAGCAATATCAGATCAGAAGTTGTGATGGTGGGCAAACACGTCTCACCCTCTCTCACGCTCAGAACCGGAGTCCCCCAAGGCTGTGTCCTGAGCCCTCTGCTCTACTTGCTGTACACCCATGACTACATGGCCACTTCTAGCTCCAATATCATTAAAAAGTTTGTTGATGACACCGATGTGATAGACTTGATCTCCAGAAATCACAAGAATGCATACCTGGTGCAAGGGAAATTATCTCCTCCTCAATGTCAGCAAGACAAAGAAGTGGATAGTGGACTACAGCAGGAAGCATGCCAGGGCCTACCACCCTGCGGCTGTCAACAGGACCTTGGTGGAAAGAGTTGATACTTCCGGTATCTTGGTGTATACTGTACAGTATACTGTATCTTGGTGTATACTGTACACTTGTCCTTGTCATGCCACAACAGTTTCTTGGCAAAGAAGGCCCAAAGATTTTTACAAAGAGTATTATTTATTTTTTATTCTCATATATTATAGTTCTAATTACTTATTTTATATATATATATATATATATATATATATATATATATATATATATATATATATATATATATATTT
>BRDA01082703.1:0-15572 GCA_036984385.1 Crenuchus spilurus | reverse complement strand
GTCGCGGTTAGTCCCCCACCCCTCACTGGGCGCAGGGCAGGGCATTACACTATTCAACTAAGCCCAGGACAGGGCGCCAGTCCATCGCTGGGTGAACACACACACACACACACGGACATTTTTAGAGTAGCCAATCCACCTGACCTCCATGTTTTTGGACTGTGGGAGGAAACCGGAGACCCCGGAGGAAACCCATGCAGACAAAGGGAGAACATAGAAACTCCACTCAGATTTGGACTCGAACCCAAGACCTCAGCGCTGAGAGACGAACGTGCTAACCACTTAGCCACCGTGCCGCCCAGTTGTGAATATTGAACATGTTTAATATTTATGATTCACATTCCAGACTGCACTGGAAGAATATTGGAGGAGTAAAGTTTGGATTATGGACAGCCTTCACTAGAGGATAATCTGGAAAAATTCTAATTTGCAATCACCCTTTAATTGAGAGACCTTTTGAAATTGTTGAGGGAAGCAAATTGGCCTCAAAATCAGATTAATTATCCTGTAAAGTGGGCCAGGCTTAACCAGAGATTTTTTGACTACCAAGTATAAACGCATACGGTTAGTATCTTATCAGATATATTAGTTTTTATGATACTATTGGGTGTTAATAAGGTCTTTATTTCACCTGGCACTCTTCAGTTGATGAGCATGAAGTGTCTAAGGAGCATCCATATATTGTGGGTGGACAAGATGGCATCTTTGGTCTCTCCTCTGCCACGTTGCAGAATAAAAATAAATATGCAGCACAGCTAGTAAACCAATTAAAAGAGCACAGCTGAAATAAAATTTGGCTTTGTTGTTACTCAGTTTTCAGTCTTTCTTTATTTCTATATTGTGTTTAGTGTTACAGGACATCAGTCATTAGCATTAATGTGTACTAAGAGCTCTGAGTTGTGTAATAGAGAGACTATAGAACTGTAAACATTGTTTACATACAGATAAAATCACAGTATACTATCAATTATGGCAAATACTGTTTTGGTTATGTCCCTTCTAAAGACAATCAAACAAACAAACAAACAAACAGCAGCTTGTATAAGTCTTTAAATAAAGACACACACATTGTGGAATGCCTTGATGGTGGGATCATGGGTAAGTCCTATGAGTACTGTATAGAAAATCTAGTGAGGAATCATGTAGGTGAGAATTCAATACATCCAAATGGTTACACAATACGCTTTCATTTGTATTTATAGAACGTTTAGATACGGGACTTGTGAAGAAACCTGCTGTTCTGGTGTAAACAACCTGCAATGCTGTGTTTGAGACTCTTAGGTGGACTAAAACATGTCAGCCTATAAAAATCAAACTGTGCTGTTTACATGACAAACTCTTAGTAAACACTTTTTAAAAACACTGAGACATTTTAGTGTCAAATGTGATAAGCCATATTGCTGCTGGTAATCAACACATGCATGAACTGCTCATTAAATAACAATTAGTAAGTTAATGATTTATTATATTAATTTGCAAGAAAATTCTATTTGGTTACACATTGACTATATGAATATCCCTGAAGATGTCTGATATTTTGTTAAGTTACTTGAAGACATGTTGTGAAGGGAGATTTTATCATGCAGTACAACTATAAGAATAATACAGCAAAAGTATCTGTAATCCTCAACGTTCAGTGTTTTCCAATAATTTAATAACATCAACACTCATTCTGGAATATTTGCTAGAGGAAGTGGAAATGAGTGACATTGAGGATGGGTGGTCCTCATTATAGTGTTACTAGACATCACAGTCCAATGCCATAGACATTTGTAGTGTTCTTATGTCTTGTGAAACATATAATGGTAAGTTCCTGCAAGTGATGTTGTAGCTCTGAATTATGAGAACAGAGGTGTGAACATAAAGAAATGGTTTAACTTAATTACTAAATGTTCTCCAATTTAAATCATTTCTGTTTTACAGCCATCTAGTATTAAAATGTAATTTCAGACACATAAAAGAAATGATATGGAACCATTATGAAGCATTACTTATGCCATTATAGCACCATCTAGTGACATTTTACAAAATCAGAATCAGAATTATTGGTACACACAAGTAATGTAAGAAGTACTAAACTTACTTTTAAAAAGTACAAGTAATGTATATATAAATTATATATTATATTATTTTTAATAAAAAATAAACAATACACAATACACTGTATACAGTGAAGTGTACATAGTATACATGTGTAAGATTATTTGCTGTGTTTTTGGTGAAAAATCATGCCATCACTAAAGACAGAGTCCACAGTTGACATTTGTCAGTTTATTGGTTGGAAAAACATGTCAAAAAGCTCTGATGAAAGAAAAATAGTAAAAACAAATTCAAGCTGTTGCAGAAACAGAGTCCATCAGAGGAGAGATCTTTCAAAGGAGATATCTCTAAGTCTTTTGGATGTTGACTTATAAATTACCTGGGCCGCCAGGCATGGCTTTTCAGGTTACCATTTGGCTGCAGAGACTGACTGAGGCATTTCTAATAGATGGTTTTTAAGCCTAAATGGGACATCTCGTGTGATGCCTCATTGTCAAATCAAAGTCAGCCTTTTCTGTCGCCATCTGACAGGGTCAAAGTGACCATCTTAGATCAACTCTCATGTCATTCTTACAAGCTTTATCTTGGAGACAAAACAGTCTAAATATACTTAATAGATTTCAAAGATGATGCAGGAAATCAGTCAGTTATTAAAAAGTAATTAACTGTTTGCTTACAAGTCGAGTTTATGAATTAAATTAGTTTTAACTGAGCATGTGTTTTTATGAGCTATAATTTAATGTATGTGAAGTGTGTGTCAGTCTATGATTTCAGCAAGGCTCTGTGTGTATGTAATGAGGTTGTTATCTGTTTAGATGTCCTTCAATTAGTGTGTGTTCTGATCAATGCAATACAATGACTGTAAGTGAAGTAAAAAGGATTAAAATTTTCTTAAAAGCTAATCCTAGAAATAAATGATTAAAACATGAAATGAATTAAATGTTTTTCTAATTCTAGAAATTAAATTATAAGATACACACAATTAAGCTTATAAGTTGAAAATTAAAAATAAGGACAAAGGAAACTTGGGACCTGTACCCCAAAATCCTTACATATGACATACAGAAACTGACATTTAAGTAATATAAACAATGTGCCTAAAATTATAAAAACACACAACAATGTGTGACACAGAAAAAACAGGCACATGAAGTAAATTCTAAAGTCGCTTGTCACCATAGATCACCACTTTTAAAACTAAAATAATACATTTAGTGTTAGTTATCTAGCATTTATTTAGTCCAGTTCAGACTGGAGTTCCATCTCCAGTCCCAAAGAGCCACCATGCAGTCCAGTGTTAGGTGATTTTCCTGTTTAAACACAATTACTAAGACAAATCAGGCATGTTTGAGCAGAGTAATAATATAATTTTGCTTAACAGAGCCTTTCCATGACTAGAGTGGGAGACCCCTGATTTTTTCAGAAAGAGCAGCTCCATATTCTTGTAGAATTGAACCATAACCACCTTAAGTAATAACCTCAAAATGTCTTTATTTTCCAAATCAAGTATATACAGAGCAGTAGATCACCCCAGATCATTTTAAAAAAGGATCAGCACTGTACTTATACAATGAGCAACAAAACTTTAATACATCTCGTAGGGTGCATTTTATTACAAATGAAGTGAATAACATTGATTATCTCATGACTATGGTGCATGTAAAGGTCTGGGATATATTAGTGGTAACAGGACACAATTCACCCCAATGTGCAGTGTGCAGACTTGAACCACTTTGTCAAGGTCCAAATAGTTATAACCAGACAACTGGGTTTTAGCATCTTCAAAGCAGTATGACTTGTATGACAAGCTACATTATATGTTCAAATGTTTGTGGACACTCCTTCTAATGAATGCATTAGAAATACATGCAGATGTACAAATACACACAGCTTATCTAGTCACTCTAGAGAAGTACTGTCAATTGAATATGACTCTCTGGAGCAGATAAACATGAACATATTGGCACTATACTAAATGCCACACATGGGCTAGAAGGGTATACATCCCCCAGCATTGAGCTGTGGAACAGTTAAACTGTAATCTCTGGAATGATGTTGCCCCATCCAGTACTTCTGGGATGAGTTGGGGATGAGGTGGGGTGGTGATCATCCATCATCAAACCTGATCTCACTAACACTCTTGTCACACAAACCCACAGCAATGCTCCAAAATCTAATAGAACACCTTCTCTGAACAATGAGGACAGTCACTCCAACAAGTAAGATACAATAAAAGTAAGACACAATAAATGAGTAGGTGTCCCAATACTTTTGTATTCCATGTAGGGTACATAGGCTATAATATCAATATACAATGTACAATAGCCATGCAATACAATTTTGTTTTTGATATAACTATGACCAGCGATGGACTGGTGCCCTGTCCTGGGCTTAGTTGGATAGTGTACTGCCCTGCCCTGCGCCCAGTGAGGGGGTAGGGGACTAACCGCGACCCTGATAAGGATTAAGCGGGTGTGATAATGAATGAATGAATAACTATGACTATATACAATGTACAGCAATCAGCAACAACACTAATAACAATGGTGTATGGTTTGGGGTATATTACAGATTTGCACTCAATTATCCTAGACAATGTATTGGATGTATATATAAAACCCGCCCCTTTTATCAACTCTCCCTATCATCACTTGCAACGCTCCAATGTCCACGAGCACAGGCCTCCTCCAATACCAGTGACATCAAGCCCCTTTTTTTCCTGAACTGTTGGTGATACATTGATACCAGGCAACTAGTGCGCTTGGAGGAAAGTGCAGATCCCCAGTTCTGATGGATCACCCAGCAGATGCCCAAGTCAGTCAATATTGTTTATAGTACTAGAGAGAGTATGCCATCTTGACCAATCTGGCCAATTCTGCTCTTTTGAGGCCCCAGCTGTTGATGACAATCAGCATGGTCTGGATTCAAAATCGTGGTATAGTGGTATCATAGTGGTAGCACCTTAGGCCAGGGACCCTTTCTGGGCCCCAAGAATGTGTAATAATCTAACAATGTTTTGATGTTTCAAACAGCATTTGCTCCTAACATTTAGGGAAACTGATATTAATCAAGTACTGGGAGTGTTTCCCGTTGGCTGAGGTGTAGAACCTTTAAATGAAGGCTCTTTGGTTAATCTATAAAGAATAGTTATTTAGAGGACAAAAACTGGTTCTTCTATAGACATTATTTCATCTTAATTTTTTATATTAGATGAATTTATGCAGAACAAGTGTAACTACTGACCATCTGTAGTCACAAAGCATCAGACATTTTTCCTCTTTGGGGTAATTTAATTTGAAGTAGTAGTTGTCTAGTATGACCTGTCTTGTGTCACCAGCTGTGATATAGTGTCTGGGTAAATCTGAAGGTAGTTGAACTGCTCATGTAATTGGAAAGTGCAGTGACCTTTAGAGGCCAATTGAAAGACAGCCAACCTTTGAGAAGGAACACTGTCAAGATGCTGTCAGTGTGACTGACCAGTTGATATATACCCTTGGAGACATGTGCCCTTACCTGGTCTCTGGCCAGACTCTTCCCTTCAAGGATGTATTCACCAACATCTTAATACACTTTGTAACTGTAAATAAATTAAAGAAACACAAATGTATGTAATATGTAATGAGTATAATGTAATTATGGTTGCTTTTGTTACATTAATGTAAAATGTTCTCTACATCCTTACAACCAAGAACTCCCTGTTGTTAAGCAAATAGTCTACCACAAATTGTACAAATTGTATCTGCTCATAATCAGATTTTCTGCGGATGTTCCTGCTGTTTTGAGTCATTTAGCTAATTTAGCTAATTTCCCAAATAACTCTGAGCCCTGTCTTAAAAATGCTGTAAAGCTCATCTAAACTCTCTGGGGTAATTTAGCATATGGCATTTGGATTTGATGAAGTATCCCTTTAAGGCTGAACAACACAGGGAAAGTAACCACAAGAGGTCATGGTTAGATGGTTGCACCCAACTACGTCTCATATTTGAGCCCTGTTGGAAAGCACAGACTGTTGAAACTATATGCATATACTGTATGCATGTACTGGCTATATTATCAAAACTTATACAATGTACAATATATAATGAGTTAGATGCAGAACAGAAATATGCAAGCCAAATATAACATAGTCTCATAGTTTGAGAGGTGCTCTCAGTCAGCAAGTGGTCAGTATTAATAACAGTGGACTTCAAATTCAGATCTCAATGTGATCAAACATGTCAGATGTGCGGAAAAAGCAAAACTGGTCCAAGACAGCTCCACTTCACAGCTTCACAGGATCTGCTGCTAACATGTTGGTGCTAGATACCTCAGGACACATTCAGTGTTTTTATAGAGTTTATGCCTGTTGGTTTAAAGCTGTTTTGGTAGCACATGGAAGACAGACAGCAGATTAGTAATTTTAGTAAAACTGTTTTCAATGTATTGGCTGTTCAGCAGGGGCATTGAGCACTGTGTAATGGTGGATCTGTCTGCCCTTCTTGGTTGGGGAGAACTCCAACAAACTTGGGGGTTTCAGGGGATATAGTAGCTGGATACAAATATTACCCTCCTTCCTCACCACTACCACCAGTTTGGTCCCATTTCTGTGCCCAGACATAGACAAGTCTTACACCAAAGACTGCACTCCAAGAACTCATCTACCATGAGCATCAACAACCACTTCTACATGGTGAAGAGGAAGAGACTGTGAATGCATGTTTGTGGAATGCCATGAAATTGTGCATTCATGTATGCAAAAGTTCATCCATGGTAGTACATTATTGCCCAGTCACCATGTGTCCATGTCCCAGACATGGTGAATGGAAGAAAAGCCCCCTTTGTTCCTAATTGTTTAAAATGTGGTGAAGTATTGTCCTGATGGAATATGGCATTAGAGTAGCAACTCAAGTTCCAACATCTCTTTGATATATTGCTGGCTGGTAAAGGTTCTGGTAATGCATATGAGGTGTGAAAGGGATTGGACCCCAATCTGCTCCTAAACATAATGCCTGATGCTGGACCCATATGGTGTTGAACATGTGCCTCAATGAGCATTTCATCAATGTGCCTCCATACACCCCCATGCATGTATGACAACTAATCTGTTAATGCAAGTTTTAGACAAATATAGTGCATTTTCCCAGTGTTGGTTGTGATTATAATGACTAAAAGTGTAATACTGGACTTCCATGTTATATGGGTCGAGACAAACCATACTTAATCAAAGGGTTTGAGGTGCGATTCGAGACTTGACTATTGCCATTAGGCAGGGAATGGCAGGTCAATGTTTTGCTTTGTAGGCGAGCATCAGGGTTTTTTAATCTGATGCAAGCATCTACAAGAAGCCAGTGAAGTGAACGTAGCAGTGGAGTGATTGAAAACCAGAAGAGCAGCTGCATTCTGGATCAGCTGCAGGGGCCTGATGGCTTACATAGGAAGACCAGCCAGGAGCGAGTTGCAGTAGTAGAACCTGGATGGCATCTCAAGTTAGAAAGGTCTGGATCAACCGAATATTGAAGAGGAGGAACCTGCACGACCAATGTAAGTAGAAAACAATAACTGGTCATCCAGGATCACACCAAGGCTTCTTGCTTCTTGAGACAGAATGACCACTGAGTTCTCAGTCTAGATAGGAAGGTTAAGATGTGAACCGGTGGTTCAAGGAACAAATAGAAACTCTTGTTAGGCTTGAGCTTCAAGTGGTGGGTTGTCATCCATGTAGAATGTACTTTTTCACATTATTCAAATTTGTGGAGAGGCAATAGTATACACCCATCAGCTATAACATTAAAATTTTGGCTAAATTAGGGACTGCTACAAGATAATCAATGTTCTTCACTTCATCTGTGAGAAGTATTAATGCTGTGGCTATTCTCTATAGACAGGGGTGTGTGTTACGGACAGAGTGAGGTGTACAGTAGGCAACAAAGCAGCAGGACATCAGGCACCTAGGAAAACATTGGCTTTTATCAACAAAAGCCAAACATTTCTTAGTTTAAATCCCTTTTCATGCTCACTCTTCATCCTCTTCATGTTGTTTCAGAGCATGTAATAGGCATCTCATACCTACTGTTAAGTCTGGTGGAATAAAACTTGTCTTTACTGAGCCGCTCACTAAAAGATTAGTGCTACAGTCAATTACAGCTAAGCAGGGACTGAGGGGAATATTTTTGTCATTGTAATAACATGGGGGCAATAGTTATGAGCTGTTAATTAAAAAAAGGTCATCTTTGTGGCCACTATAGGTTTGTTTGTTTCTATACAGTGTTCTCCTCTGGTGATCAAATGGCAGCTGTGCTCATTTGTCTGTATATGTGCTGTACATGTACAGTATAAGTGGTCTACTGTGTTGGTTGTAATGCAGGAAGGAAGGACTTACAATGTTTCTTCACACAATTTGGGTGAAGCATTGAGTCACTGAAGGAGTTGTCTAGTGCTGTCAGAGTCTCACCTTATGACCCTATATAATAATAAATTATTAAAAAATCATACATTGTAATTTCCAGATTTTTTCTTTAAGATTATGTCTCTCACCGTGGACATGCAAATAAGATGAAAATTTCAGACCCCTCCATGATTTCTAAGTGGGAAAACTTGCAAATTCACCGTTTGTTCAAATACTTATTTTCCACACTGTATGTCATATTATCCAGTATTAGATTAATAAAGTTTTATTTAAGCCTTTAATCCATAGAGGTTTATATGACCAGGCACACTTAAGTTACTGTTTACAGTCTGTATACTGTATTTTCACCAAACTGTATATGATTAACTAAAAATAAATATTCAGTGGGTTAAAGTTCTTATAGACATGTCTAGCCACTTGGCGACCATCTTTGTGATGCTCCTGGGCAGTTATTGCAGTCATACAAGACTAGGCTCTTATACACCTGAATTATGAGACACTTATGCTGCTGCTCAAAACTTTTGAGTCACCAAGAATTGTTCAATGATGACACTTAATAATAATAATAATAATAATAATAATAATAATAATAATAATAATAATAATAATAATAATAATAATAATAAATTTTATTTAATGGCGCCTTTCTTAACACCCAAGGTCACCTTACATAGTTTACCCCAACAATCAGAATAAAATACATAATAAAAGTAAGTACAAACTTTAAAAAAACAGTGCAGGTACAATCATAGATCAGAATAAAAATACATAATAAAAGTAAGTACAATTAAAAAGAAACAGTGCAGGTACAATCACAGATCATAGAAAACTTTAAACAAGTTTTAAGTTTGATTTTGAAATGTGGCAATGAATCTGTGTTGTGAAGATCAGCTGGAAGTGAGTTCCAAAGCTGGGAAGCAGCACGACTAAATGCTCTGCTCCCCATAGTAGTGAGATGGACAGGAGGAATAGTGAGATGAACAGAAGAAGAAGATCTAAGGGTATGGACAGGTGTAGCAATATGAAGAAGGTCAATAAGATATGAAGGGGCAAAATTACAGAGAGCTTTGAAAGTTAGAAGGAGTATTTTATAATTGATGCAATATGAAATGGGAAGGCGGTGAAGCTGCTGTAAAACAGGAGTGATGTGGTGGATTGAAGGGGTCTGTGTAATGATACGAGCAGCTGAGATTTGAACCAATTGTAATTTATGAAGGGTTTTCTGTGGCAGACCAAACAAAAGAGAATTACAATAATCTAAACAAGAAGTAACCAGACTGAAACAAGATAGCAGTAGAATGAGGAGTATGAAAAGGATGGAGACGATTAATATTCCGAAGATGAAAATAAGCTAACCAAGTGATATTATTAACATGGGAAACAAAAAGAGAGGGTGCTATCAAGGATGACACCCAGACTCTTAACCTGAGGAGATGGAGAAATGGGATAGTTATCAACCAAAATGCAGAGGTTATGACATTTACTTAATGTTGATTTAGTGCCAATCAATAGAAGTTCTGTTTTATTACTATTCAATTTAAGAAAATTTAGGGTAAACCAATGTTTTATTTCAAGGAGACAATCAGTAAGAGATGAAGGTGAGAGTGTAGCATTAGGTTTGCTTGAAAAGTAGAGCTGGGTGTCATCCGCATAGCAATGAAACTGAATATGATGCTTACGAAAAATATAACCAAGAGGAAGAAGATAAATAATAAATAATAAGGGTCCCAGGACAGAGCCCTGGGGAACACCTGAAGTAACCAAGACAGAGTGAGAAGTAAATGATTTTAACTGAACAAACTGAGTGTGGCAAGAGAGATAGCAACGGAACCAGTCGAGAGATATATTTACAATGCCAAGAGAAGAGAGTCTGTCAAGAAGGATGTCGTGCGAAATTGTATCAAAGGCTGCAGTCAAATCAAGCAGACGGAGTATAGATAGTAGGCCAGAGTCAGCAGCAAGAAGGAGATCATTGGTGATCTTAAGAAGTGCTGTTTCAGTGCTATGAAGTGGGCGGAAACCAGATTGAAATTGTTCATATAAATCATTATAGGCCAAATGAGCATGAAGTTGAGCAGCAACTGTTTTTTCAAGGATTTTTGAGATGAATGAAAGATTTGAAATAGGACAAAAATTATTAAGGTTATTTGGATCAAAACCAGGTTTCTTAAGTATTGGGGTTATAACAGCTGTTTTGAGAGCAAGGGGAAAGACACCAGTGGTAAGGGAAGAATGTATAATGTCTGTAATGATTGCATATTAATATTAGTGCTTCTCCAAAAATGTTAAAAAGTTTTTTTTTAAGTTTCGACAATTAAACAGTTCAATTAAACAGCAAAGTTTCAATTAAACAACTGTACTGAAGTCTATAAATTCACTGTCAACATCTTGTTGCGGACACCAAAACTAGCTAAAAAGTGGTGAGACTGTCCTACCTCACCCTTCTACTACAGAAGATTGAGTATATGTATTAGTGACCAATCTCTATGTATTATAATATAAAAATATTGTGATAATGTAACAATTGTAATTGTGTAATAATTCATATCAATTTGTAACTATTCTTCAAATTTAATTTAACATTACACAGCTTACATTTTTCATGTAGATGTATTTTGTATTAAATGTTTCATTTTTGAAAAAAAAAAGTCATTTTGATAACTACAGCTTTTTTCCTCATTCTCATCTAGAACCTCTTCCCTACAGCTCTTGCCTCTTAGCCTTCACCTCTGGCAAGCTGAAGTTTGGCCTTTGATAGTTAAACCTGCCGGCAACAAAAATTGTTTTGACAAGTTTTCGGCAAATAGGCCTCCCCCTGGCCTGGCGAGGGCAGCGTGCCCCATCAAAGGCTGCACAGTCTGTGAAGTAATTAACTAAAATAGCACTAATGAGATCAGAAAGGGCTGTGGCCCCTATTGTCACCACAGAGAGCTCTCAGAGTAAAAATAGACATGATAAGCTCTACAATTGTTGCAGTGGAGAGACAGAATGACAACTGCAGCGTGAGGTGATGGCGGGGAACTGCATTCCGAGAGTGGTCATCAGCAGGAGAGGTGACACACAGTGACCTCTGGAGTGACTAGCTGTTCTGTGGTATTGGTAATCAGATGTGTGTACACAGTTAGAGCGACAGTTGCAAACAACATTAACAAATCTAGTCATTGTAAGTCAAAATAGTCCTGGAACATCATAAACAAATGTATCCAGGAATAAAGATCTTGGAACATTATTTTCATTTGCAGTGATGGTTCAGGAAAAACCAAACCAACAGGAAAAAGCAAATGGCAAAATAACTGAGTGTACGACTTAGTATTTTGTTTATAAGGGATTTATTATCAGTCCATTGAACCTTTTTCTTTTTCCCAGTCCTTACAATACCGCCTCCCGTATTTCCCCATTTACCTGGCATATTAGCTAGTGACTGTTTTCTCTTCACCTTCTGTCTGTCTGTCTGTCTGTCTGTCTCTCTCTCTCTCTCTCTCTCTCTCTCTCTCTCTCTCTCCTTTTCAGCCTATCTTTCCTTATATTATGTTCTCTTCATTGTTATTGTTGTATTCAAACTTCCTTAATGTCGACTTATACGCGTATGCCCGCTGTATTGAAATAATATCCTAGGCAACACCCTCTTTTTTGTTGTTTTTTTTTGGCAGCTGCAGTAATTTTTTAGAAGTAGCGCAAAAAATGCACCACATCACCCTGGAATTTTCACCCGCGACTGGATTTTCAGTCCAAGTGTGAAAACCGCGAATCTGGCAACTCTGAACATGGCAGATACAGAATCTTTATTTATAGCTCAGTGTAGTGAAAGAAATTTGCTTACAGTGTTTGTTGTTTTGTTGTTGTTTTTATTGTTTTTTGATAAATATAAGTTACATGCTGTTACTCTGTCAAAATATTGGTATTGGTATTCTGTCTGTCAAAATATTGGAGGATTACAAATGACAATAACATTATTATAATGATATTTCAATAGGTTATTAATGATCTGATATCAAACCTCACTTTACAATAATAAATATGCTTTCATTTCTCAGTCTGTATAACCCAGATGGTGCTATGCATGAGTGAAGATGTGTCTGTAACATAAGTTGAGCTCATCTATCTCTGTGACCTCGCAGGTCACCTACATCAGACTGAGGATAATGAAGAAAAAGTGCAATGTCTACACTGAAGTATCACACATAGACCTTCACCATTTACTACTGCATCTCCAACAATTAGAATATTGTGGCACAAAGTTCATTTGTATTCATAATTTAATTCAGAATTCATATACATACAGTACCAGTTAAAAGTTTGGACACACCTTCTTATTTAATGTATTGTTTTTTCTCTTTTCTTCCTGCATTGTAAATTAATACTGAAGTCATCCAGACTATGAAGGAACACATCAAGAATCATGTAGTAAACTTAAAAGTGTTAAACAAACTAAAATTTGTTTTAGATTTTAAATTCTTCAAAAGACACACAACTGATGTCTCAAACACATTAAGAGGCAAGAAATGCAAGTCATGAACTCTTGACAAGACACAGCTGTTAACTGAAAGCCATTCCAAGTGACTACCTCATAAAGCTGACTGAGAAAATGCCAAGAAAGCTGCATCTAAGCAAGAGCTGCCTACTGTGAAGAATGTACAATATAAAACATATTCTGGTTTGTTTAACATTGTTTTATTTACTAAATAATTCCATGTTTATTTCTTTCATAGTTTGGATTCAGGATTTCTGATTTTCATGAGCTATAAGCCAAACTGATCAAGAGTAAAACAAAAAAGGCTTGAAATATAAAATATGATTTTTAAATTTAATTTTGAACAACAATTAACTTTTTTTGGCAATTTTTATTTCCTTCCCAATGTACTAGAAGCCAATTAGCCCATCCCATCCATTAGGACTCTCCTCATGACTTTTGCAATGTCGCTGACTCTAGAGGAGTGAAGTCAAGCACAAGCCTCCTCCATTGCATGTGATGCCAGCCACCGCCTTTTTTTGAACTACCGCTGATACACAATCACTGGGGAGCCAATGTGCTCGGAGGAAAGTGCAGATTCCCAGCTCCGAATGGACCAAGTAGACACCTGAGCCAGCAGACATTACAGTGTGAAAGTGATAAGGAGAGAGAGTGCCATCTACCTGCCCAGAGAGAGCTCTGCCAATTTTTGCTCTCTTGGGCCCCGGCTGTTGATGGCAAACAGCATGACCAGGATTCAAACTCGCAATCTTCTGGTCATAGTGTCAGCATCTTAGCCTGCTGAGCCACTCGGGGCCCTAACAATTAACATTTTCCACAGTATTCGGTTTTTTAAATATGCACTACTACATAACATCATGTTCCTAAATGGCTTTTGACTTTGATGTATACTTCAAGGAAAACCCTTTAATTTGAGCAGAACCTTTAAATTATATAAAAATGCTTTATGGTTTAGGTTCTTCACTCTCACACCTCTAAGTTCAGTGCTTACACATCAAAGTTTTAGTGCTTTTTACAACTTGTGTCTTCACGAAGTAGCTTTAAACAAAATCAGCTTTACAGAAAAGAATCTGAGTCCAAGCACTTCAAGAGCAAGCCAAGAACAACAGTGCAATAAAACTTTCCTTAAGAGAAAAGGAAGAAACCCTTGGCTACATTTACCAATTTTTTGTTCTTAAATATTATACAATTTAAACCCAATAATATTATACAACTTTAGATCTAAAGAAAATACATTAAACAATTTGTACAAACTTGTCAGCACTGAAATATATCAATCTTTTGTTGAGTGTGTGCAGATTTTGCTCTCACCAAAGAATAAATCCCAAATAAGAAAACACTGGTGAATGTCAGAATGTTTGTGAAAACTACAGGGGTTGGACAATGAAACTGAAACTCCTGGTTTTAGACCACAATAATTGATTAGTAGGTGTAGGGCCTCCTTTTGCGGCCAATACAGCGTCAATTCGTCTTGGGAATGACATATACAAGTCCTGCACAGTGATCAGAGGGATTTTAAGCCTTTCTTCTTGCAAAATAGTGGTCAGGTCACTACGTGATGCTGGCGGAGGAAAACGTTTCCTGACTCACTCCTCCAAAACACCCCAAAGTAGCTCAATGATACATCACAAAAGCTTTTTGTCTTGGTCACAGATGTGCCAGCAAGACGTGCACCAACAATTTGTCCTCTTTTGAACTCTGGTATGTCACCCATAATGTTGTGCTTTGCAATATTTTGAGCAAAACTGTGCTCTTACCATGCTAATTGAACCTTCACACTCTGCTCTTACTCGTGCAATGTGCAATTAATGAAGATTGGCCACCAGACTGGTCCAATTTAGCCATGAAACCTCCCACACTAAAATGACAGGTGTTTCAGTTTCATTGTCCAACCCCTGTATGTAAGTGAGTATTAAGAAGAAAATTATTTTTGACCCTTTAACATTCAGCTTAACCATTTGGTAGAGCACATTTAAGTCGCTATATCTTATTGAAGCAGGTGTTGAACTTAACACATTGTGATTATGCCATCTCTACCAATTGGTAGAGGTATGGTATGCTAAAAACATCCACTAGAGGTCACTAGAAATACAACATTTTTTTGTCTGAATTAAAACCAGCAATGCTTGGTAGCCACAAGGAATAAATGGGATCAAATGCTGAAAAACCATTTGTACTGTTACACCACCACACAGATGAGTGTGGTGTTTAAAACATTAATGCATTTAGCATGTTATTGTACAGTTTGTGTGTTTTGTATGGGTTAGGAACAGTTGGTGAATGAAGTCCATTGAAACAAACCATGTCTCAAATGATAAGAGCCCCTATTTACAAATCCCTAATAACACACATAAGATATGCATGATACTTAGACCTTTCCCAGGCATTTTGGAATCATTCCAATGAATCTGATCTTATTTTAGTGTTGTATTCCTCAACAGTTGTAGATACTGCACACATTCTAATAATGGGTCTGTCAGACATCCCTGAGATGTATGAATGATTATTACATAAAAAGGTAAGTCTGGATTGCAGCTGCTGAAGGTCTTCATCAGAGATGACTCAAATGAGCAAATGCACTATTAAATACTTTTTCCAGAGACGTTTCTGAGACATTTGTGTGCTTTATTGAAAGTGGGCAACAAAATTGATTTTTCTATGCCAGTACTCCAAAGA
>BRDA01082702.1:0-12746 GCA_036984385.1 Crenuchus spilurus | reverse complement strand
AGTATTAGATATAAGCAACAGGAAAAAATTCAAACACAAGAGACAAACAACTTAGCCACGAGCACAGAGCAAAGGTCGGGTTGCCAGATCCTCCCCAGCACTACTATAAGTTTCTCATTATATTTGACTGTATTTTTCCATTAAGAGACCCCTGTTCAGTAGATCTAGTGTGGTGTCAGGGGTAAGTAAACACATCCAATGTCCATATATGAGCAGATAATAGGGAGAACGTATTTACAAATGTTTGCAGGACACTGCATGGTTAGATCATGAGCAAGTAGCTTGGCCAGCTCATGAACAAATAAGGTATCTAATCCTTAGGATAGATCTGACCTAATGGAAAAGAAGAAACCTAGCCAGAATATTAGAGCATCATGACCGCATCATGACCAAGAAAGAATTTTCAATAGGCCATGAGGAAAGTGCATGCGTACCACGTGAACAAGGCATGGACAAAGCATGACATAGCCTGATTACAAAGGTTTTTAAAAAAAATAATGTCAAAAATGGGTTGGAAATAATGGGAACTATTTAATGGAAACATGGCTAAACATTTAGAGATAAGGGTGTTTATTTGTAAGAAAAATATTAAAGAAATAGGAGGAGGAGTCTCAAATATTTGGAAATAATGGTATATATTTTTAATGAAATCATGATAAAAAAGAGGAGGGGAGAATAAATCCGCCCCTCCAGAAATGTATATAAGTCTGTGTAAAATTCAGTTTCATTGTACTTGCGTCCGGACTGCAACTACCAAGCTTCTCTGAGGGAAATAAAGCCTACTTTTCTTTTTCAATGAGTCTTCCTGAGCCTTTATTTTAAAGACAAGCTTTTGGAGTTAGAAATAGCTATAATACTATTTACTTTTTATTATTTGAAAACAATTGTTAAGTTTATTTGGACATTACCCAGAAGAGTCGTCACCAGTTAGAGGCGACATTTTGGTGGCCCGTCCCGGGGACCGGAATTCGGAAAAGGACCCTCGAAGGCAACAGACAGTGACACCATCGGCCAATTGAAGCCGGCTGCACTGGTAATTTACGTTCATTCTGTGGAGGAGAGAATGACACCTCAAGGGCAGAAGGTGAGCAGAGCCGTTTTTCATATAAAGTCTGTATTAGGGGGAATTGTTGTGTCTCTCCGCCACAGAGGTGAAATGCAGTGATGCTAGAGTGCTGCTTGATTGTTGGTGATTGAAATGCTTGTCTGAAATTGGTCAAAAGAGGGGCTCAGTGGAAAAGAAAAGTAAGAAAAAACATGGGAAATACAAGATATTAAAAACCCAAAAGAGTAAAAAGTAAATAACTAAGAAAAACAGCCAGACATAAAAAGAATAAAACATTGCAAAAACCACAGAAAAACTCTAAAATATAAAAGCATTTTGATAAAAAGTCTAAAACATTGCAAAAACCACAGAAAAAGTCTAAAATATAAAAGCATTTTGATAAAAAGTCTAAAACATTGCAAAAACCACAGAAAAAGTCTAAAATATAAAAGCATTTTGATAAAAATGTCTAAAACGTTAAAAAACCATAGAAAAAGGATAAAACATTAAAAGCATGTAATAAAAACAAAAATATATGGCTGAACAAATTGCTTGGTAAAATAAAAGAGGAAAAAAGAGCTCAGAAAAAGGAAATATAAAGTGCACTAGAGAGAAAAAGTGAAAAGATGCACATGAGATAAACAAAGGTACCTGGGGATAAATGTTGTTTGTTGTGTTTGTTTTGTCTGAAATTGTGGAGAATGAAACCAAAGGTTGGGATTAAGCGAGTGTACACGGTCTCAAGCTGGTTGGTGAGAATAACAAGGATAGGAAGCTTTAGAAGGATCTTGATTAAGATTACAACATTGACGAGACAAGGTCTGAAAAGTGTGATTTCTGTTAAAAAACTAGAAGGATACTGGTAGAAGGAGCTACAATAGATATTAACAGCAATGAACCATGCTGGTGTTAGAATATATGGGCCCTAGAAGTCACATTGTTTAAAAGGGGTTGACGGTTCTGAGTTTATTTGTAAAGACAACAAATGTCAAAGTGCGTACATCTGGACAGTTTCCTAAGTTCTGGCAGCCAACAGAATGGAGACTAGTGGAATTTTGGAATGGGGAGAATTTGATTTATAGTAGTAAACCGTAGCTGAGCAAAGAAATAGATCAGCAGGCAGGGTGTAGACTAGCAACCAGACTGTCGGGAAAAACGTGGCTTTGTGAATAAAAGTTGGGTAGATAGATTTTTTTTTTAAAGATGGAACCGGACCTGAGAGAGACAAACGTAATTAGAATGCATTTTTGGCTGGAAAGAACTTATAAGGACATGTTTGGGAGAGAGTATTGGCAGTCTAGAGAATTGATTAATAGTAAATTGTGGAGACTAACAGAATTTCAAAACTTGGACTTAGCAGAGACTATATTTCCACATTTGAGAATAACAGACAGGCTGAAAGCGATTTGGAAAAGAGAATTATTGGTGCCATTTATAGACATATTTTTGGGTAGTGAAATTGAGGTGGCTATTACAGTACCCTTGGAGCTACTGCCTTGGGGAGAGCTGGAGCCGATTGAGGATGAAGAAGCAGGACAGAGTGCAGGGAACTGACAGCCAGGTTGACTATGCAGAAACGTACAGTTTGGTGGGAACGGCTTCCCGAATCTCTGATGGAAATGTTTGAATCACTGAGGGGTGGTCATTATGGCTATACGCCATTCACAGAGTTGGGTGAGACCCTAGGAAAGCTAACAGCGGTATTACGGTGGAATGATGAAGCCGTATTGAACCCTAGGCCGAACCCTAGGAACACTGCACCTGGTACATACTGTCTAAACACAGGGAATACAAGACAGTGAGTGATGACCCATGCCTTATGAAATCAAAATAGAGAAATAGGAAAAAAACACTGATTGGAAAAATAAATAAATAAAATAAAATTGATGTCTGCCAAAATTAACACATAATTGTGTTGACTGTGTCTGTGTATTACAGGTAGACCAGGAGGAAGGAGGAGAACAGAGAGAGAGAAACAAACAGAGTGGACCAAAAAGGGAGGGGTAACTTCACCCCACCACCAGGCACACCCACACATCTAAAATTAATTCAAACCACAAAAGAAAACATTAAATGAGAAAAAACCTAGTGGCCTTACAAAAAGTTAAAATGGGCAATACACTGATAAAGTTTGACAAAGAAATCACGCCATTTAGTCAGATAGAGAGGGATCGACCTCCACCATATGTACCTGGGAATAGAAACCCAGGGATTTACCCAGTAATCCCAGAAGGCAACTGGCAAACCGCTGAGATTCAAATGTCAGGGGGAATAAAGATCTACCCAAAGGATCAGGGGGCATCGTCAGCAGGACCTGAGCAACAGAGAGAACTAGGTAGAATGGATTATAGACCAGGAGCATCAACTAACCCATTTGACTCACTACTAGGAATCAATGTAGATACAGATAGAGTCAGAGAAACATTAACAGACACAGAACAAATGCCAAAATCATTACAACGGGCCCAGGGCCCCTTTTGTCTGCCTGAACCAATGAAGCCCCAGAGAATGCAGAAGGCTGACGGCCTGTTAAGTACAAGTCAGCATGAGGCAAACCATGACACCAGACGTCTTTCAATGCCTGAAGCATTTGAGTATGGTGAATCTGAAGGAGTTGCAAGACGGGTAACAGGTGAAATTGTCCTAGAATCAGAACAGCATGCCAGGGCAAGACAGAAAAAGATAATAGATGAATATGAGAAAGTGGAGTTAGAAGTACAAAGGCAACAGCAGAAGGAACAGGCGTCAGATTGTGAAAGGCTGAGAAGGAAAGAAGACAGAAGGAAGAAAATGTCAAAAGTGGTCAGGGCAGTTCGAGATAAATTAGAAGAAGAGACGTGGGGTGGGGCAGAGAGCTGTTATTCGACCCTTGAGCTGACAACTGAAAGGGAGGACTGTTAGAAACCTCTTTTTTATATGTGCATAAGACAGGTCAGTGGAGTTCAGGCCTGCTGTCCTGCTCCTACATTCTTGGCTTTACACACATACTTTACGACCTTGGAGGTCAGGACTAGCTGACTCCAAAACTATAGATTACACTTTAGAGGTCTTGCGCATAACCTTCAGTGACAACAGTACCTGATTAACAAGGCTCCAAAGCTCTCTGTTTAGTCTTACAGGCCATCAGCTCACGTCCAAAAGGACTTATGTCATTTCAAACCAATCACGACCTTTCTTTATTTTCCAACCAATCACATCATTACACGGTTCCAAACCTGTATGTCTTTGCCTTTCTAAAGCATATATACTCTGCTGTTTCAAACAATAAACTGGGAAACCATCTTGAGAACAGACTCTGTCTCTGTTGTCATTTGAACTCCCCCAGTGCTACAGGCCAAGAGAGGACGGAGGAATCCTACATTCTACTGTATTGTACGGCTCAGTATTTCAGAGATCGAACCCTAGAACCAACAAACAGTTCTAACAACCTGGTGTCAGGATGTGGGATGCTGTGTCGGTAAGTGAAGACTGGAATCTTTTCCTTTTGTCTTGATACTTGCACAGCATCTCATAGTGGTAAAACCTTGTTACGAGCAGGCTGGCAAAATTTCGCCTCGTACGAGGATGTTTGTTCTCTTTTAAGTAAATACGTAACCCTGTAGGCATAAGGGATACCCTTGTTACGGGCTGGCTGAGAAACAAATTTTGCCCCGTTTTGCGAGGATGACAAATAGTGTACACTAAGAGAAGGAGAAGGATATCTCCTTGGTCCAAGTTGGACTGGGTTTTCGTGCCTCGGTTGAGCTCAGTACACGCAGTATTTGTTTGAGGCCTCCCTCCTCCAAGTCCTGGTTCTTTGTTATTTGTTGTCATTCCTGTGTCCTGTGTGTTTTCATTGTTGCATGTTGTTTTGACTGTGTGTCGTAAGTTTGCTTCTGCTCTCACTTTTAACCATTGAAGTATTGCCTTTTGAACCATGGGGTCAAATATTAGTTATGTGAAGCCTAAAGCTGGAGAAACTCCAAAAGATTGGTTTGGACGTTGTAAACTAGGTTCATATTATGATCCATACATTGAAAATTTGGCTGGGTGGACTGAGTTCACTGGGTTTTAGACATTTTCCAAGAACAGGCTTATTTAAGCTAGAAATGCTGTATTTGTCTCACACATTAATATTTGGGGATTTTATGGATGGGATTTTAATAATATGAAGGAATCATGGTTAACCTGGAAAAAGGCCAAAAAGGTATGGTATAAGGTGCCTGGGGTTAAGTCAAATAAGACGCCTGAAACGGCCACTTTCCAGATGCAGAGTACTCCATCCCCCCCACCCTGGTAATGCAAGGGTTAACCAGGCAAACAACTCGTAGTTCAGATGTGCACCATGCCATGGTTGCGGGCACAACTGAGAATACCCAGGAAGTCGCTGGACAGACTGAGAGGGGAGGAGCCAGCAGCTCTTCTGCCGCTCCCTACCTCATCCCACAGTAATGCCCCCCCCCCCTGCCTGTCTCCTCAGGCAGCTAGGGCAGAGACCATAGACCATAATATATCTGCTCCATTCATTCAGATTGATTCCAAAACATGTATACAGAGCTTACACAACCTGATTTTAGTTTGAAACATGGACTTTTAGAAGAAGAGTTAATTGATGG
Organism: Crenuchus spilurus; assembly: GCA_036984385.1. Classification (NCBI taxonomy): domain Eukaryota; kingdom Metazoa; phylum Chordata; class Actinopteri; order Characiformes; family Crenuchidae; genus Crenuchus; species Crenuchus spilurus. The sequence goes on along the minus strand of BRDA01082702.1, from coordinate 7,106 downwards.
TGTTGCTTCACTGTCTTTTATTAATGATTACTTGCCAAATTCAGATGCTGAGGGTGCTAGAGTGTATTATTTTAGTGTTTCTGAGAATCTTGAAACCTTTTACAAGGAGCTTAGAAAATTCCTTTTGGAGACTGAATGCCTCTAAATGTGATTTATCTGTGATTACTACTTGTTGAATCTACTTTAATTTCACATGTTTCTAGTTTAATGGGTGCCTGTCCCTTTAAGGCAGGGGTAAATTTGCTGCCAGGCAGACCTGCCATAGATTTTTTTTTCAGTTACACAGTGCAGTCGCCAATATACTGCAATACATACTCAGGTTTTGTACGGGTGCTTGAAATCCTGGAAAATGCTTGAATTTTAACGTCCTGTTTTCCAGGCCTGGAAAGTGCTGGAATTTTGGAGAAAGTGCTTGAAAATGCTTGAAATTCTAACTGCATTTACTTTACAATAAATAACTATCTGACAAAATAAGTTCGCTTAAAGAAAAAATTGCAGAGTGTAAAATAAAAAAAGGCTACGCTCACGCCTCCACGTAGGTTCTATCAGCACTACACTGGCTTCCAGTTAAATACTGAATCCAATATAAAATTCTTTTATTGACGTATAAAGTGCTACATGGTCTTGCCCCTGAGTATTTACAAGACCTTATTTCCTATTATGAACCATCTCGTTTACTTAGATCACAGGGTGCTGGCTTTTTGATAGTTCCCAGAATTCAGAAATCATCAGCAGGGGGAAGAGCCTTCTCTTATATGGCCCCTCATCTTTGGAATAACCTCCCAGACAATGTTCGGGACTCAGTCACAGTCTCAACCTTTAAGACTAGGCTCAAAACATATCTGTTTAGTTTAGCTTTTGGTAAATAATACTTTACATTATAGAAAGGTTGTAGGTCCAGGGGTGCACTGGATTTATAGTGGACTGAGATGCTGGGGCTGTCATACCGCTGCTCACGCGTTCACTCAGGTTTGTTGACGGTGAGCAGAGGGATGCCAGTGTCTCGGGGAGCTCCCATGCCTGTTTACCTTCTGGCTCTCTCCTTTTAGGTAGGCTGTTTTAGATAGTTCTCCTACAGTCAATAGCCACACTCTGATATGTCTCATAATACTTGTGCTCTATAAATCCAAACAGAACTAATTAAATTTTTTGTCTCTTTGCGAGTGAGTGATTGCCCACCGGTCCGGTCCAAGGTTGATGGAAGGCTGATTACTATTCTCTCCATGATGCTTCCCTGGATCAGATGCCCACCAACGACCAGCTACTGTGGCCTGCTCCAGATACCCTACTCTACTGCCCACATTGGAGTTCAAATGGACTTTCTGGCCGTTATCATTGCACCCACTATCATCATCATTCCTGTCCCACTACTGTCACCATATCAGCTCACCTGAACTTTACAACAAGATCATATGATTATGATTCATCACACACTTAGAATTAGCAAACCAGAGGAGGATGGGTCCCCCAATGTGAGTCTGGTTCCTCCCAAGGTTTCTTTCTCCATGTTATGTCTACCCTGTCCCAGCCCTTTCCTGTTCTGTGTTTGTCTCCCTCTGGTGGTTTAGTTGTGTGTTACATATCCTTTTTAGGTATTTCCTGTCGTGTCATGTGATCAGTGTGTTCATTGTGTACAGGTGTCTCATGTTTCAATTTATTAGTCCCAGTCGATAAATACCCTATTTGTCAGCGTTTTGGTTGTCGGTCATTGTTTGTTGTTTGTTTTGATATGTATGATCTGGTTAATTTCTCCTCGTCGTTGTGATGTGCTCTCTCTCTAGTTCCTGTTCAGTGTTTCATGTTAAGGTATGTCCTCAGTTGCTCCTGCTATCTGCATCTTAGTTTTCTAGTCTTAGTTATTGTTTCCTTTAGTTCAAGTTTTCAGCCCTCGTGCTGTCATTTGTTTGTCCTTTTATTTTCTTACAATAAACCTTCATAAAGTCTGCCCCACGTCTGCATTCGCCTCTCTCACCCACCACCCCACATTTACAACAGAATGACCGACCTGCAAAATTCACAAAGAACAGAATGCATGGACTTGGATTGTATAGAGCAGAGAGTTCAGCTCTACCGCTGCCGGTGTTGGGCAGGGCAGGTGATAGAATTGCTGCGACGCTGCCTGCCCTGCCTCCCGGAAGAAGAGCTGGGAAAACTCCAGCCCCTCATAGCAACAGAATGGTGGTATTTTCTGGACCTGTCTCACCCCCTGCCCGGAAGAATTTCTTGTGGGGGGACTGGGGAGGTGAGCACGCCGACGTGAACACGGAGGAAGAAAGCACTATCTGTGCGGGGCGGCTCACATTGAGCTCAGCGGGGGCTAGGACACAAGTATGCAGCACCAGGAAGGCCGGTGAGCACTTCCTTCAGGAGCTGGGTCTACTCCAAAACCCTCAAATTCAGGCTGAGCTGGATGCGTGGTATGCTGGGAGTGGCAGCATGGCTGGGGAGAAAAAGAAAGGGAGGAAGCAGAAAGGAGCTGGGGTGAAGGGGAAAAAACATCACAGCTCTCCCACCTGCAGCTGAGGTGAAGGCTGCCTCTCCTTCCATTCACAATCCTGCTACAAGGACCACTACCACTCAGACCCCAACCCAAAAAGCAACAACCACCTCCACTCAGACCCCAATCCAAAAGGCAATAAGCAAAGCCAACCAGACAGCAGTCAGGACCGAGTCAGTGTCCAGCCAAACCTCAGACCAGCCCGCACCAGAGAGCGCCCCCACACTGCAGCCCGCGCCGGAGAGCGCCCCCACACTGCAGCCCACGCCGGAGAGCGCCCCCACACTGCAGCCCACGCCGGAGAGCGCCCCCACACTGCAGCCCGCGGCGTAGAGCGCCCCCACACTGCAGCCCGCACTGGATAGCGCACCCATACCGCCTCCGCCCATGCCAGAGAGCGCAACTGCGCCCACGTCCTCACCCAGTCCCCAGGTGGCCGCGCCCACGTCATGGGTGGCCACGCCCAGTTCTCAGGTGGCCGCGCCCACGTCACGGGTGGCCACGCCCAGTACTCGCGTAACCACGCCCACAGCCCAAGCAGCCAGGAGAGCTGCTGGGACAGCCAGACTTCACCCAACTACACCAGTAGCTCCCTATGGCCAGGGACTTATGTACTGTGTGCCGAGATGGGGGTTGGGAGCTACTGTCCCTGTTGTTGTTGGGCACGCCCGCCCGCCCTTTGGTGTCCTTCGCCCGCCCTCCGCCCCTGTCTTGCCTTTTTGTTTTTTTTTTTTGTTTTTTTGGGGGGGTGTTCCCGCGCTGTCAGCCCTGGACGTGGCTGTCAGTGTTGTCAATTCTGTTTTGTTTGACCCTGCATTTTGTCATTCATTGAATCTGGTGTTGAGTCTTGTGTCCCCTTTATGTTTCTAGGTCCTGTGTCATGTTCCTGTTGCCGTCTCGGGGTTGAGACGGCTTTGAGGAGGGGTTATGTTATGTCTACTCTGTCCCAGCCCTTTCCTGTTCTGTGTTTGTCTCCCTCTGGTGGTTTAGTTGTGTGTTACATATCCTTTTTAGGTATTTCCTGTCATGTCATGTGATCAGTGTGTTCATTGTGTACAGGTGTCTCATGTTTCAATCTATTAGTCCCAGTCGTTAAATACCCTGTTTGTCAGTGTTTTGGTTGTTTGTTGTTTGATGTTAGTTTTGATATGTATGATCTGGTTAATGTCTCCTCGTCGTTGTGATGTGCTCTCTCCATCTAGTTCCTGTTCAGTGTTTCATGTTAAGGTATGTCCTCAGTTGCTCCTGCTATCTGCATCTTAGTTTTCTAGTCTTAGTTATTGTTTCCTTTAGTTCAAGTTTTCAGCCCTCGTGCTGTCATTTGTTTGTCCTTTTTATTTTCTTACAATAAACCTTCATAAATTCTGCCCCACGTCTGCATTCGCCTCTCTCACCCACCACCCCACATTTACAACACTCCAGCTCTGAGGGAGTTTTTCCTTGCCACTGTTGCCGTTGGCTTGCTCACCGGGGATTAGGGATTAATGATTTGATGTTTGTTATTACTAAGCCTGTAAAGCTGCTTTGTGACATCAGTTGTAAAAAGCGCTTTATAAATAAAATTTGATTGATTGATAGGTATGACAACAAATTCCGTTTTTTTCTCGTAATCCAAGAGCAGTTGGCTCATGAAGAACCGGCTCTTTTTGCCCCCAGATGCAACATAGTTTTACCACTTCTGTTTTTTTTTAAAATCCGGCTAAATTAAAATGATAACTTTTTTATTCTATAGCATTATAAATAAAGTGAAATAAAGAAAAGCAGCTCTTTGAAGGGCATCCGACTCCTAACTGATTCAGTCAGTTTGTTTGACACAATGAGCTGGTGATAACAGCGATAACATGATGGGAGGCTGCGTTAGCTAGTAGCTTATGTGGGGCTGCTATTTGCCAGTTAGTTTTTGTGTTTTCCTCATCCCCTCGCAGTCAGCGAAAATGACACCGATACGCTGGGAGGCTGCCATTTTAACAAGTGTTGGCTGGAAAATGACAAATATAAGTCATGGATAAGCCGAGGAAAAAAAACAGAGTAGCCTCCTGCAATATTTTTGCGATATATTGATTATCGTTGAAAATAAGTTTTGAGATATCACCGTTATCATTAATTTACCACAGCTGAAAGGTGCTGGAAAAACTTGAAAATGGGCCTTGAAAGTGCTTGAAAAGTGCTTGAATTTTACATTGTAAAAGGTGTATGAACACTTTGGGGTTTGAGACAGCATTAAGGTGGAAAATCAGAGAGAAACCCAATATGCTGTGGAGCTAATGTATTGGTGTGTAGTGGTATAGTAACATTCATTGAAATTTAATTCATATTTGTGGAGACTGGTTTTTTGAGGACCTTCTCAAAATGGAGCACCTATCCCTGACCTCACATTCTGGATGAAGACCTGCTTCTTCTGATTGGCAGTCATTTCCATGGATACTATTATCATAGGGTGGTAGGATTTCAGTGCACTCAGAAAAAAAAAACTTTTCGGACATTGTTTTGTTTTTTTTTTGTTTGGATCCATTTTTTGTTTTTTTTTCCCCTTGGTGCCAGGTTCTAATGTGGAATTAAAGAGAACGTTGTACAATTTCATCATTGTTTTAACTTGTGCATTATAAATTATTTTTTTGTTGAGATTGGTCACATAATTCAGTGTGTTCTGGGACGGTGAACTCCATATACATTCAAATTTAAGAAAAAAAGGAAATAAAATTAGGTACATTTAAAAGAGAGAAGGAAGGAAAAAAGTGATGGTGAGCTAGAATCCCCTAGACCTGAACTGAACTTTCATTGACTAGAATTTCCTTCTCACACTAACTACGGTTACACATGCACCTCAGCAGTCATCCACAACTTCTGGTTTCAATATGGTCTTGGTGACAGTGACGTCATCAGTGCATGTGCTATGTAGGAGGTCACTGATGTCATGTACTCCTTATGTTGGTGAAGTATCCATATGTCCTGAAGAGCAGAGATTGCTCCTGCTGGTCAGGTTATCAACTGTTTCAGAACCAGTTTTGAGCATCTAAAAGTGGTCTAAGGTGGGGGCAGGGCTCTGCTTTATATGCATGTGGAATGTTGGTGTAAGCAACATCCAGCACGTTCATCCCTCTCATAGCCAATGGTGGACAGTAACAAAGTACATTTACTTGAGTACTCTACTTAAGTACATTTTTTGAGTATTTTTACTTTACTTGAGTATTTATTTTTTGGTGAACTTTTGACTTTCACTCCACTACATTTCAAAGACAAATATACTTTCAACTCCAGTACATTTCTAGGAAACTTGCCGTTACTCGTTCCTTTTGGATAAGCATTAGGGTTGAGCCGGAGATTTGTTTCAGATGAGTAAACCAGAGAAAAACCAAGGAGTGGCTCCGTAAGAAGCATATCAAGGTTCTGGAGTGGCCTAGCCAGTCTCCAGACCTAAACCCTATAGAAAATCTTTGGAGGGAGCTCAAACTCCGTGTTTCTCAGTGACAGCCTAGAAACCTGGCTGATCTGGAGAAGATCTGTGTGGAGGAATGGGCCACAATCCCTGCTGCAGTGTGTGCAAACCTTTAAAAACTACAGGAAACGTTTGACCTCTGTAAAGGCTACTGTACCAAATATTAACATTGATTTTCACATGTGTTCAAATACTTAGCAGTAACACACAAATAACTTATTAAAAAATCATACATTGTGATTTCTGGATTTTTTCTTTTAGATTGTATCTCACAGTGCACCTCAGATGAAAATTTCAGACCCCTCCATGATTTCTAAGTGGGAGGACTTGCAAAATCGCAGGGTGTTCAAATACTTATTTTCCTCACTGTGTGTGTGTGTGTGTCTATATATATATATATATATATATATATATATATATATATATATATATATATATATATACAAACCGGATTCCAAAAAAGTTGGGACACTAAACAAATTGTGAATAAAAATTTAATGCAATGACGTGGAGGTGCCAACATCTAATATTTTATTCAGAATAGAACACAAATCACAGATCAAAAGTTTAAACTGAGAGAATGTATCATTTTGCTCCTAAATTCATGGCTCCACACACATGCTTTGTGACATTAGTTTCAAGACCAGCTGACTCCAAAACTATAGATTAAACTTCATAGGCCTTGTACATTCCTATTCAGTGACAACAACGTCTGATTAACAAGTCTCCAAAGCTGTCTGTTTAGTCTCACTGCCAAAAGGCCTACTGAGCTAACCTTGGGGTCTCATGACAACAGGACTTAAATAATTTCAAACCAATCATGACCCTTCTCTATTTTCCAACCAATCACATCATTACACGGTTCCAAACCTGTATGTCTTTGCCTATATACTCTGCTGTTTCAAACAATAAACTGGGAAACCATCTTGAGAACAGACTCTGCCTCTGTTATCATTTGAACTCCCCCAGCGTGCTGCAGGCCGAGGAGGACGGAGGAATCCTGCATTCTACTGCCGTGTACAGCTCAGTATTTCAGTCGAACCCCAGAACCAACAAACAGTTCTAAAAAAGGGAAAATTGTGTTGTTTCAAAATTTCATGGCGTCAACAAATCCCAAAAAAGTTGGGACAAGGCCATTTTTACCACTGTGTGGCATCCCCCCTTCTTCTTACA